>JAEAOA010002140.1:797666-864331 GCA_016746295.1 Potamilus streckersoni | reverse complement strand
TCAAAAAAATACGTATCATCGCGGAGAATTCGTCTTCGGTAATTATCGTATCATCAATCGATGATGACATCAACGAGGATAATTGTGAGTAACCGTTAGATACTGCTTGATGTTTTACTATATAATCGTTAAGTTTTTCTTGAGAACACGATGATATTTTTTTAGTAATAGCATTTGCAATTCCAGCAAATGTTGTCACCGCGGAAATAGCAATTGGGACGGCAATCGGAGCTACCATTGTTACTGAAGATAGTATAATACCAGCACCGGCCATTATACCAGATACCGAGTATACTGTAACATCAATTACGGTAATTCTCCTGCGATACTTTTTAATTTTTATTTCATATTCATCAATGAGTGTTTTGAGTTTTGTTAAGAACTCTTTGACGGTATCATAGCGATATTGCGATGACGGAATCATATTATTTTAAAATCTCAAGTGGTTTCTAATTGTTAAAAATTCTAATTTAGATCAGCTACAAACTCCATGTACCATACAAATGATGTCTTATTTAAATTAGGATCAGTGCTTGTTATTGTAAACCGTTTGTATTCATCCAGGTCAATAGTCGTTGAAATCACGTTGTTGTATCCATATGAAGTCGATGATGATATATTAAACTGATTCAGTGACACTATTGTTAATCGATAAATACCCTTCTTTGACACAGTGAGAGTTATTGTATTCTTTTTAGGTTCCCAATCTAATGATCCAGAGAGAACTGTGTATATCATATTTATGATATTCCTCTCATGAGGAATCTTTATTCTTTCAAGTAGCGGAAGATTGTCTGTTTTAAATTTTGTAATATCCTCGATAGATTTTTTAATATTACTAATGTTATCTCTAATAATACTAAATCCAGCATCATTAATATTTTTAATATTGGATTTAATTTCATCAAAATTGGATTTAATTTTAGCGAGAGATGGAGAGGTTACCGCTGGTGTTCCAAAAAATTTATTGATAATATTTCTACGAAGGGAAGTATATGTTGTTATATGTTTTTCAAGTTCTTCATTTAAATTTTTTAATGCATCTGTGATTGTAGAAACAAGTACACCTGGTTTGAGTTTTCCATCATTTGAATATAACACTATTGTATCTTCAACGACGTCACGTCTTCGTATTAAGACATCATCCAATGAAACATTACTAGATTTCAATTTGCCCTGGCGATCTTGAAATACAACTATTTCCCCAGGATCTACACTTGACAAATTTAATGTCTCGGCGATTTCATCTTCGATTATTTTTTTTACACTTTCCACATCGAATTTACTATCGGTTTCTGTTTTTTTTATTCTGATAAAGGTCGTCCCCAAATATCAATCATTATACAAAAACGCTACGTTTTTCTAAATCATAACGCTATCGTTTTTGCCATTGCCTGCTAGTATATTCATTAACAACAACTTGTGGTGGTTTCCTTGGAAATTTAGATATCTCTGCAAGGACATTTAATACTTCACGACCGTATATCGGTGGATCATTTAACTGTTGTGTTGGTAGCGTGGAATAAAAAATTGGAGATGACTTTGTTATTGTGGATACATATCGCATGAATTCTTTTGGTGGAGCTAATCCATATGAATCAAAATAGACAATTCCACGTGGATCAATTGCATATGCGACCCAATGAGTTCCTTTCCGCTGCTGTTATCAAGATTGATAATACCCGTTTCATTTTTCATTGGTTTTGACGGTAATTGATCTCTCATGAAAACTCCTCTAAAGTTTTTTATTGATAATGATTTTACAGCATCAATTAAATCAAAATTGGACATTGGTGAAAATCCTAGGGATTTTTCCACTAGTAAGCCGTTCCTGGTATTCTTAGGCCTGTGCCCTTGTACCAATTGTATGGGGTTCCTGGTAGTCTTAGACCCTTTCCTTTTTTTATAGCCTTTCCCAGTAGCTTTTTTCAGGGCCATTCCTGCAGCAGTACCAACGGCTCCTAACGCTGCCGCCTTCGCAACCGCTGGGGCAGCCGCTGCAATCAATGCTGGAATAGCAGCTAACAGCGGGAATATACCACCTGATTTTATCATACTGGCGATTGCTGCTTTCGAAAAATCAATTTGAACTCCTCGTTTGTTCTTTAGCGCATCATTGAAATGTTTTATTTGACGATCTGTCAATGATAATTTATGTGCACCACCGGACATTTGAGTGGGTTTCAGCGTTATTGTAGTTCCACATTCTTTAGCCGACTTTGATTTCAATTTCTTGACCTGACCATCAGTCAACTGGACATTAACAATACTATATGTCATTCTATTCTAAAATATAATTTACACTTTCAATTGATCTTATTGCGAAAATCCTAACTACATGTTTTCCACTGGTGCATCAATAAGTCTCATTCGTCCGCCAACTCCTTCTAACAACATTGATTTATCACTGAGAATGACAGCAACTGCTCTATAATCGGCTATACCAGCAGGGCGTTGTACCCGAGCTTGGAAGTATATATCAACAACAGATTGTCTCATCATGTCAAGATGTTCCAATGAAAAGTAATAAATCGGATAGTGTTTTTCAAAATCAATTTGCGATATTTGCAAACCAGTATCAACATTTTGATCACGACCCATATACGACAATATTCTATGATATACACGAGCTATGTTGTTGTTTTCATAATTAAGCTGTACAATCTCTGCTGACTCTTGTTGTCCGTTTATTCTCAACGAAACTTCACTTACTCCTAATTTATCAAATATCATATGACTAGATAATTGTCGACCCACTCGATTTGCATCCTGTAACGCTATAAAGATATGACGTGGAGCTGAAACACCTTGTTTTGATGCTAAGTGCCATGTAAATGTGCCATTTACATTATCCTGCTTCGTATCAGTCGTTGTTGTTAGCCAACTTAGCAATGATTTTCCACCTGTGTCCATAAACGATAGTAATTGTTGCTCTATTGTAACTGCTGGTGTCAAGACGGGTATCCATAGAACCAATTTCTTTAAAATGACTTTACCATCATCAACACCATTAGCATGCCAAATTGCATCATTGTCATTTTCTTTTCGCACTAACACAACCGTATGCTTTGCTCCATAGATGACTTTTCTGACATTTCTACAGAATCCGAATATATGATGTAACGGAATTGCACATGAAAACCGTCGATGTTGTCCTTTTAATGCTCCTTTTCGTGTTGCAAATCCTAGATTGAAATTATCATTGACCTTTTTTAAAATGTCGAATTCAGCGCCTGGTCTATCTTCACGGTCTAGATTAGCTGCGAGTTGTTGATCAGCTTCTGCAGTAGCTCTCGCAGTTCGTACTTTAATAAACTGAATATGGTCAGCATGATCAGAAGTATCCTTAGCAAACATCATAGACGGACCAGCCGACCTTGTATAATCATCAGAATATCTCGCAAGTCCGATTATTGTTGTTGCAATATCAATATTTTGTTCTATTGATTCAATTTCTTTTCCATCAATGATATATCTTGCACTGTTAAATAGCGCCATAATGCCATTATTTACGAAACCAACTCGGATATTTGGGTTATCCCCATATGGCGTATCAGCTGCTACATTTGTTACAAGCTCTCCTTCTACTTCAATAAATGCCTCCCACGGCAAAAAGTATCTACTTGTATCTTGAACTTGAAGTTCAACTCTCCCTCGTTGATTAGGCTCTCTTGCAGGATAGGCATAATACTGATAGTTAATTTTAGAATCATCTTTATTCACCGGCGCTGCCATATCAAACGCTGGATCAGCAATTTTTTTAAATGCCATTTATACTAAAACGTATCGTTTTTCTAAATGTAGTAATGCTATCATTTTCTTTTTCGTCTGACATTTTTACTATTTCCTCCAAGACCGCTTCCCGCTATCATATTTGCAATATTACTACTATCTGGTGAAGTCATTGCTAATGATGCTAGTTTTTGTTCCACTGCGTTATTTATCACTTTACTGACATTTGCAGGCATCATTGTTGTTGAAGGTAGCGGTGTTGAAACTATTTGTGGTGGTTTTCGTCCGAATCTAGATTTCACCAATGACGTTATTCTATTCTTTGCGGTAGAAAAGGCCGTTCCTGCAAGATCTCCAACAGCGTTAATTCCCTTATTACGAATAACATCAATGGCTTTCATCGCTAATTGTTTAGCAATTGGTGCTACTTTTGGGGCTGTTCTTGTGAATAAACCCGCTATGGTATTTCCAAGGCCGTCTCCATAGTATGCCTTATAAACGGGCTATCTTGAGTTTACTACATACACGTTTGTTGGTTTATTGTGATTATAGTGTACTATCATCTTATTTGAAATGACTTTGTAATTTCTAAATGCAAGCAATTAGAAATTTCAATCGCTATAATAACCTTCCCCTGGAATTCCGTCCATTAACTCATCCAAGAGTTCTCGATACGTATGAATATCAATTATCCCACTTTGGAATAATCGTCTGCAAATATCAAATGCTTCATTAGTTATTTTGACTGAGTTATTCCCAGCTCGCTTACCTCCCATAAGAACCTCAAGTCGTGATATATCATTAATGATATTACTAGGACACATATGAGAATCATGATGAGAACTTCCATAACCCTCTCCTGAAGTACTTTCTGATTCGGAAACGTTTTGAATTTCTGGAGCTGGTTCGGAAACGTTTTGAATTTCTGGAGATTGTCGACCTCGACCTCGACCTCGACCTCGTCCTCGACCTCGACCTTGTTGTTGTTCTTTTCGTTGTTGTTGTTGTTGTTGTTGTTGATCTAAACCATACTTATTAACTCCCATTTTAAAAGCTAGGTAATTCAAGTCACTCTTATTTAAATTGCCGGTGATTTCTTGATTAATTTTAAATAACCAATCCACCCATTGATCTTTGTTTATTGTGTTTTTTTTTATACTCGTCTTTTAAAAATTCTCCTCTGTTATAATAACGTTCGGCAGCGAATTTACCAAATGGCACATAGTCTTCAGTTTTCAGCAATTGAAATTGTTTGATTTTTTCTATAGCTTCATCAGTGAATTTCTCGCTAAAAGGAACACTTTTTTTAGTGGAAACTTTTTCAATAGAATCACTAGCATCTTCAACGGGGTTATCATCAATATCAATATTACCCATTTGTTGTATTTCTCGCTGAGTTTGTAACTCACCTGAAAGCTGTTTTATTCCCTCGTGAGTTTTTTCAGTTTCTGTAGCAATCTTTCCTAATACATCAATAATAGGTACTGCTCCCTCTTTAGGGATGTCGCCGTATATAGCACGTTCTGTTGCAAGTTTCATATCTTTAGTGGCTTTAGTTACAGGGGCAAAAAGTTGTTCGCTACCAATAGAAAAGTCAGTCTGCGCTTGCTGTCTAAGTTGTAGTTTATCTCGCACGTCATCTCGAATTGGTATAAACTTTTTCAGTAATGCTAACCTCTCACGGGCTAGTCTGGTAGTTAATGCTTCTGATGTCATTATTGGAAATGCTAACGTTTTTTCAATTGTGGGTTTCAATACTTGCATTTTCAGACTCATCAATCAAACGTCTTATAGATTTCACTTTCAAAGCAATCTCTGACCGAACTTGGTACTGTTCCCCGAGTTTCTTTCTAATGGCTTCAACTATACTAAATAGCCGAATGAATAAATTAATATCATTGTTATACAAAGAATCATTAACCGCTTTTTGGATTCTTTTTATCAGTGAATACATTTTAGGTAGAACATATCTTCCACGTTTCAATTGTATATCAATTTGTTCAAATTCATTCAAAAGTCTGTCTTCATTCAAAAATTCAGAAAGTACGATTCCTTGATTTCTTAAATTTGATATTTCTGTGATGATAGATGTAATATTTTGAAATTCCATTTATTGAATATTATTACTAATGTATTTGTATCTTTAAAATATTTTTATCGAAGATATTCATATACAAAAAAAACAACAAAAACATATACAATGCCTATCCCTTCCTCATTCGAGTTCCGAGGCAAGGGAGGCATACATTAAAGACTTATACAATACCCTAACTCCCCAATCGAGTTCAAGGGCGGGTTATATGGGTATTAGACGTGAAATCCAAGCGATTTCTTTACAAACATTAAACATATAACATGAAGCCTAATTTGGAAACCTCTTTCTCGCCAAACGACGTCAAAGAGGCCCAGAGGGGGGACAGCACATTCTTGGAACTCATTTAGTGCCTTCGCATTATATAAGCCCAAGGGCCACAAACATAGATCTCCCAATTGGAAGCTCTAACGTAACAAATGCTATATTAGGTCTTCCGGAAGATATGTTGTGGGGGGACAGTACATTACATATAGGATGATTATATATACAATGCGATTATATAGGATGGTTATATATACAATGCAATGATAGGATGGTATGATAGGGACAGTACAGGACGATACAAACATGAAACGACGGGGCGGTCCTACACCCAATCTACCAATCAAAAGCAACCCAAGAAATTAACCCTGGTTGCAGTTGAAAAAATTCAACCACACCATGTCAATGGCGTGGGAGGTTTGATTGGTAAATTGGGCTTCGTTTTAAAGCCCCAAACTTATTACGGCTCATATTATATATAAGGTGACTAATACTGCAGTGTCAATGTGTAGGTGTGTATTTATTTTCCTAGCATTTCATAATGAATATTGTGTAGTAATTTCAATGGAAGCTAAGTATTTAAATAAAACATTAAAACAAGAAATACAACTGTTAAATAATAGCAATTTTTTTATTAATTTCTATAATATTACGATTAAATAATCGTAGTAATAATGGATTTACATGACGAGATAACTCTGTCATGGGGATCCCTGTCAATTCAGGACCTGCTATTTCTTGAATCGAGAATGATATTTTTCTGAATTTTATTACATGTAGCCACACTAAAAAAACTAAACTACATGTAGCGCGTTTTACTATTTTGACCTCACATACAATCTATTTTAATTTATAATTACAAAGTAATTTCATTTTCATACAAAATCTAAACAGCGCTGTTAACGCTGTCTTTGTAATTGGGATTTTTAAAAAATCTATTAATAGAACCTTGACCTCGGCCATACATAACTCTGTCAAATTGTCTACCTACAGGTTTTTCCAACAAAACCCTAACTGCTGTTCTCAATACAGTCTTTAGAAACAAGAAACAATAACACAAAATCAAAATCCGTAACCTGATACGTATATATACCGAGTTAACCATTAAATACGTACATGAGCAGAATTAATTCAATCCAATTTCACATGTGTTCTCGCACGAATTACATATCCGGGAATCAATATCGAAAGTAGGATAGTCACGTGACGATCAGTAGTAATGAGGGGAAATACGGAACAAAATTAAAAGAATAAAAGAATATATTTTATTAATAGTAATTATTGAGAGTCATTTCATGCGTATGAAAACTTTATTCTATGTCCATTTTTCTTTGAGATAGCTGTTTGACAAATCCCTTCAGCAACTTTTCGTACTGAAGGCATACATATTTCAAAATATTTCCCTGCAGCATTCATTGATTGAAAAATTCTTTTTTCATTCGTCGCTGTATCAAATGACTGTACTGGTCTCTTTCCAACTGACTTACAAGTCCCTGTCTTTCCTCTTTTTGTATTCTCTCTTTGAGAAATACATTGTAAATTTTCAAGAGAATTATTTTGAATATTAGAATCAATGTGATCAATAACACAGCCATCTTTAATCGGTCCCATATAACACTCAAAGACTGCCCTATGACAGAGATATCCCTTTCCTCCAGCAGTAAATTGCAAGTATCCCTGATTATTAACAAAACCAATGCAGTGTAGGTTTCCTAATTTTAATTTCTTTTTCAACTCATCTCACGTCTTCTTTCTAGTTATTTTTTCATGTTACCACCCATTCATCTATCTTAATATATACGTTTCAGTGCCTCCTTCATTTTCCTTTCTTCCTTTACTTTATTTGTAGAACTGAGTATTTCCGATATTTACTGTTTAGATAGTGTAACGTTGCCTTCTTCCACTTTTTGTTGAACTAAATATTACTTACAATTGAGTTAATTTAAGTTAGTAATTTTAGTACCGATTAATCAAATATATCAAAATCCATATATTCTGATTCTTTTTAAAACATGTTACATAAACATACACACACACACACACACACACACACACACACACACACATATATATATATATATATATATATATATATATATATATATTTATATATATATATATATATATACTCTTTTTTAGCATCTAAATTTTGCACAAAAGTAATGGCTGATTGAGAACATCAACAGTAGGAGTGGAACTGCTTGATAAGTGAGCTGTGTGTGTATGGTTATTTTATAGTGGAAATCGTAAAAATTAATGGATAGTCTACCACATGATTATTACGTTTCTTGAAACCGAGGATCAAGCCCTGCAAATAAAATATTTTTCTACTCTTGCACTAACTGGCCCTTTATTTCGATTATAAAACACAAAAGAACGCCACACAAACAAAATTATACACTTTTGAATGTAAATTATATGTTCTTTGGGGGAATTTCATTAATATTTCACCAAGTTATCTTCAAACAAGCATAACAAATTGTATTTCTTTTATTCACTTAGAAACTGCGAATCGACTTATAAGATTTATGCAGGTTCCTATGAGAGGCTTTAATAAATTAATATAATTAGTTTCAACTTAGGTCTCATGTTGCGCATGTGAGATGCGCATGTTCCATCATCATTACATCAAGATTCAAAACGTCTTTGCCTGCAGTTGAAAACACAGTAATAGAACGTTTGGCGTACTACTTCTCCAAGCCTTCGTACCAGAATTGCAATGAGAAAGATCCTAATCCATCGTATCTTTGTTTTGGTTATGACTATTAGTTACACTACAGTCAGTACGTATCTCTCTCTCTCTCTCTCTCTCTCTCTCTCTCTCTCTCTCTCTCTCTCTCTCTCTCTCTCTCTCTCTCTCTCTCTCTCTCTCTCTCTCTCTCTCTCTCTCTCAGAAATCAAGATCGGTCATTCGATTTCGATGTCCAGTTCGAGACATATATGATTACGTGTTAGAACCATTGTATTTGTCATATGCTTGCAATGTACATTTTATTTTTATCAATTATTGCAGATATGGGCCTCATATTACGCCAATGTATACGTGTTACAAAAATTTTAAATTTTTACTCTAATCAAATCTAAACCATATTTATCTTGTTTGTTATAAACGTGTCAAACGTTTTAAATTCACTATTTTCCATGTTCATCTGTGTGTGTGTTGTATTTTTAAGGTAGTTTTAACATAGCAATTGCTCAGTCATATCGCTACTATGCGAGCAGTGTGGAACTTTATAATGATGTATGGCTCTAGGTGATCATGCCACAGACATACAGCATGATGTCCCACCCAGTCACATTATCGTGATACGATGAAATTAGGTGATATTAAATAATATTCTAAATGATATATGTATGTTATACATGTATCTAGATCGGGGAAGCATATTCTTCAAATGAAAATATTTTCAGTGATACATGCATACATACACACATACATACATACATACATACATACATACATACATACATAACATACATAACATACATAACATACATACATACATACATACATACATACATACATACATACATAGATACATACATACATACATACTCGGTTTATTGTACAGTTAGATTGGTTTGAGTCTTCATAGCTCGCTTGTTATTTCATACATGAACACCAATATTTATTGAATTAACGATTGTGTTATTTCCTATTTATTGTTTATCTGTTTTTTCTCCGTCTTTCTTATTTATTTATTTATTTATTTATTTATTTATTTATTTATTATTTTTTTTATTTATTTATTTCTCTTACTGTTTTTTTTAATTAGTTTACTTATAATGAAATATATTTAAATTGATCTTTTTTATGAACGAAAATAATTTCTAATGAAAGGTGCTTCGACCAATAAATGGGTGCTGGACCATGACTTTGAGAACAACCTAGACACATCTCAGTTTTTGTGGGACAAGAACGGAATCTCTTTATTAACGTGCGGCAGTTTATGTAACTTGAATCCGTCCTGCAGATCCTTCTTCTATCATCCTTCACTGAATAAATGCCTGGGGTCCCAGTCCTACAAACGTGGTCTCTCTACTGGTCAATCAATGCAACAAGGATGGAACTACTACACAAGTATGTACAATGAAATCAGAAGGAAGTGTAAATATTACTTAATCTAAACCGTCATATTAATTACTGCCTTGATCAATAATGGTACAATCCCCTTTGATCTACTATCACGATCTCAAGCGAACGTGATGACAACTATTTGTTGGATATAAAATGAGTGACTTTAAAGGAAGCTTAAAGAACGTGCATGATTTAAAAGGTTTTTGCATACACCACATAATTCCGAATTAGATTCTGTGCACGAGTTTAATACCAGATAAATAACTGTAATCTTAAGTTTGTAAAAACTTTTATTTTTACATGATCATTCCAGATCCAGCTAAATTTTATAATAATTTATCTTATATGCTGGATTCTTATATAAAGATTGTATACAAGGTTTATGTATAAATCAAAACTGATTTTCGTTTTCGTATTCTTTATACTCCTTCCACCTAACTCTTAACAACTACTATTAGACTGAAATGGCTATTATATTATGGTTTCATTACAACAGATGCTTATTGGTGTGTTTTAATAATTAGTTTCTCGAGTCTTAAAATTATATACCGCTTTATTCCGAACACTGGTTGCATTTCTTGTCTTCCATAGAATGGTTCAGAACTATATGTTTTATATACCTCAACCTGTTGCCGGATAATATAATGGTGTTCCAATCTTAATTCATTATTCTATTTTTGAATTATTTGCTCACAAAAAGTATTTTCATGAATAGGTATATTTTACTTGCAAAGAATATATTTAATTACAAGAGATGACAACTGACATCTCATATACAACCGTCATTACCTGTGCATGCTGTTTAGCTGTTATTTCTGTCAATGTTGGAATTTATAAAAATGTTCCATTTTTTCATTATAGTTTCGTCGGTATGAAAAAGAAATCATATCAAAATACAAACCTGTTTTACATATTTCATGAATGATCCATAAGTGCACATCAAGTAAATTTCATCCTTCCTCAACATTGCTAACAGCACACATCAGGTATATTCAATCACTCTTCATTATTTACAGAAGCAGATATCAGGTAAATTACATCCTTAATTATTTCAAGAAGCACACATGTAAATTTCATATTTCATCCATACTTCAACAACTGATTCCATTTCCTTATTTACTGCCTGGCAAATATGTCTTGTCTGCATCTAACGATACTAAGGAAACAAACACCTTCCAGAAAAACATAATACTATTTAGATGTTTTAGCAACAATCGTATCCATGACTAATCTGCAAGTGTAAGTAACGATTAGTTGCTATAAATTGAAAACGGATCATTGGGCCTGGTAAACTATAATCATAGGGACAACTTAATAAAGCCAAAACACACACTAGCTTATATTTCCATGACGCTACCAGCTAGTAAGCTGTCGAGGACACTAGAGTCGAGGACACTAGAGTCTATAATGGTGTACCGAATTCAGATCCTGCTTAGAAAAAGGTATTATAGACCGAAAACAATTCTTCTGTCAAGCAGTAAATATGGAACGAATTCAACCATTTCTATCGAACAGTAATCATGGATCTAATTCAACCCTTTCAATCAAGCAGAAATTAAGGACCAAATTCAACCATTCTATCAAATAGCAATTATGGACCGAATGAAACACTTTTTATCAAGCAATGACTATGGACTAAATTCAACCCTTTCAATCAAGCAATAATTAAGGACCGAATTCAACCATTTCTATCAAGCAGTAATTATGGACTGAATTCAACCCTTTCAATCAAGCAGTAATTATGGACCGAATTCAACCCTTTCAATCAAGCAATAATTATGGACTGAATTCAAACCTTTCAATCAAGCAATAATTATGGACTGAATTCAGCTCTTTATATCAAGCAGTAATTATGGACCGAATGCACCTCTTATGAAGCAGTGACCGAATTTAACACTTACAAACAAGCAATAATTTTGGACTGAATTCAATTCTTGCCATCAATCAATAATTATGGAACAAGTTTAATTCTTTCTCAATCAGTATCTGTAGGCCATACCTAAGTATTGGTATCGAGAAGTAATTATGAACAGAATTCAACTATTCAACTGATGCAATCCAGCTATAGTTATTTAACATATTCAACTCTCACTATTAAACACCAATCCCTCTCTTTTCTCTCTCTCTCTCTCTCTCTCTCTCTCTCTCTCTCTCTCTCTCTCTCTCTCTCTCTCTCTCTCTCTCTCTCTCGCACACACACACGCACACACATCACTAGCATATTGATATTTAATTATAAGAAATTAAATATCTAGTGAAAAGGATAATCGTTTGTTACTGCCCTAGTACAATAATTGATAATTTCAAAATTATAGAGTCATATAATGACATATAATTGTTTAGAATACAAGTAAGAACTTTAATGTCACCATTTGTACAATTATTTACTTACCATTTGCATTGCTTTTACTTCCTTTATTGTTCTAGAAACACAGCAATGCGATGGAGACTATAAATTCAACAAGACACTCGGACTCTGCTTCAAAATTTATCCAGAACTTAAAACGTTTTGGGAAGCCATGGATGCATGTGAAGCGGAGGAAGCGAAATTGATCATTATCAGGAATGAGATGGAACTTTTACAGGTTCAGGATGCTGTCAAAGGTATGCTGGGAAGATATTTTCTTAGATCTCCGACTTTTTGTTATTGTTGCACAGAAGAAAAATGACAGTACCACAGGTGGTGGCATTCGGTTCCCTGTATTAAGTTTTTTAAATGAACCTTAAACACTAACTTCGAAAGTATTACATAATCATTGCATTTATATTCGCTATAACAAACTGTAAGTTCGAGAACAGTGCTCGATGTGTGTATAAAATACAAATGGTAAACTCATATTCCTAACTATAAATAAGATTCATTAATTTGAATTTATCAATCACAAAGTACAAAGATGACAATATGACCGGCATCATCAAATCCCTTTATATTATGTATGTTACATACATACACAAACACACGCGGAGACACACATAGGCATGTGCACACAATTATAAAACTACAAGTACCAATGTGCATCATTCTGCAAGATTATATGCAATAAATGTTGTTTAAACATATTTGAGCAGAGTAAGCAATGCAAGAACAAAGCAATAAAGAAAATGCTATATTTGCACAGCATAGGGATAATCTCTATGTTGCTAGCATGTCTAATATTTATAAATGAGAATAATGTACTGCTAATTTACTAATATATGACGATCAAATGTTTCTTTCTTCTATGTAACTATTCAAGGTTTTTTAAATTATCAAAATATATCTCTTGTTTGAAATTATTCTTAACAATGATGGAATTAACTATTGTCTGAAGCTAAAAACATTGCGTCAGATTAATTGGTAAATTTGTTTGTTTTTTTTGTTTTGTTTTAATCTGCATTTTCAGACAATCGCTTTTCAATACAAAATCAATAGATGTGTCATTTGTCAACTTGGACGTTGTTAATAATTTAGAGGATAATATTATAGTTGAGAAAACCAGGTTTGATTTTACGTTTCTTCATTGTCGCATTTACCCTCACCTTTATTCCATAGTGAAACTTCATTCAGAAAAGATCGATTAAGTTGATAGACCTCAACAATTTGACGTGTATGTATAATGTATATGACAGGGACTTACAGAAGAAAAAACACGTATCCATTTCTCAAAACAAGTTTTAGTAGTGGCAACTATATGTATTAGTGTTCCTGAATCTATCTAAGATAGTGATATTTTGTTACTATCATAATTAATGTTCATGTTTCTTGATAGCATTTCAAATATAATACAAGGAAAAAAGTGTATGAAACTCAGTGACGGCTTAAATTTGCAACAAAAAAAACTTTAGCATTGACTGTTACATTTCACTTATCATTATTTGGACCGAAACTAACACTTCCAGATCATTCTGCATTGTAGGTGGCATGGAGAATACAACACAGTTAAAAAAAATGATGTGCAATTTGATTTGGTAAAAGTGCACAGCATATTCCAAAAATGATGGAGTAAAAAGGTCTTTATATAATATATGATTATAATTAAATCAATACTAACAACTATGTAAGTTTCAGGTATAAAGAAATTATGAACAGTTATAAATTTGTATCAACAATGCTTATGTTATATTTACCATTGGAACTGCTTTAATAACAATCTTAGAACAGACATATTTTCTCACCTCTTTGTTCATTTTTGTGAGACATCTATCGAATTCAGTTTATTCCAAAACAAGTATGCTTGTTTTGGTGATGTTGATATTGTCACATTTATATGTTTAAATCATGCAGTATCTTGAAATTGCTGACATTATTGCATGACCATTTTCAAGTTATGAAACATTATTTATAATATATGTAAATAAATTTCAAACAATCTCATTTGGTACATATATTTAAATAAATCTATAAATGTTCAAACTTGTTACCATAAATAATATTTTTACCAGCGTTACTGTCACCTGTCTGGAAAATGAATAAATTTAAGTGTTGAAGTATCTTTGTGGTGAATTCTTCATTAACAGCAAGCCTCTTGCCTTTAAAATTTGTCTGTTTCCGATATGTCGTTATGATATATATATATATATATATATATATATATATATATATATATATATATATATATATATATATATATATATATATATATATATATATACTGCTAATTACTTATTAACATAAATAGGATTCGACAGATGGCATTTTGTACCAGTTGTCTATGCACTTTGTTCCGCCTTTTACCAGTAGAAGCCTAGTGTTGTCCATTCACCTCCACAAAGTCGTTTATTTTTTTTTAATTTGAGTTCTAATTGATGTTCTTATTAAACATCAACATAGTAGTTTGATTTGAAATATTGCATTAAACCCTGGCAAGCCATTTTATTTTGTATTTGTCACTTGGTCTAGCGGTCAGACCATACGCTTATAATACGGGAGATCAAGGTTCGAACCTAACCTAATCTATACTAAAGACTTATGAAAATTGTACTGCCAGCTACCTAACTTGACGAAACGTACATGTACCAGACTAATACGTCCATGATGAATTAATAACGCATCATGACTCAGACTCAAATCATGAAAAAATGAGTTTCTATTTTGTTTTTATTTTATTTTTCTGAGTTAAACTATAAAACAAACCAAATACTGCCGAACTTTAACGTATTAGAGATGATGTTTTCGTTACAATGACTCGATTCTACATCTACCAACAGTTTCTATTCTACTGTCCGCACGCATTGGACTCCGTGTGATGAAAATGTTTGCACATATGAATGAAACTTTATGCAAATAACTGAGTCTGAATAATGAACGTGTCCTTGCGTTAATGTAAGTGTATGTCTGGAGAGAACAACAAGACAAAACTGCCATTATGAATAGCGCCTGTAAAAATACCCGCTTTCAATTAAATGATTTGTTTCATGAATGTTTTGAGTTTAAATATCTTTATCAAATTTTCCTTGTAGGATTGCTTCAATAGAATTTTTCTTTTCTGTTGTAATAGACACTTGAAGACATGCTTTTGCACATTATATATGTAATACAAGGATACAAACATAGAATAATTCCGTGTTTCTTAATATCCTGAAAACGCATTGTATTTTGTTGCAGACACAAATTCTTCTTGCATTCCATCTCACGGCACACCAAAATACCGTAATTTTCAAAGATTTCCAAAGAAAATTATAAAGCTAACATAAACGATTTTTTTTAAATTTTACTTTCGGCTTCCACGTGAAAATAAATACGTCAGATTGTCTTCTTGAAAAGCAAAGATTTTATTGGCTACGGAATACAACTTCAGAATATGTTCTTACAGTCTAGATTTTCGTGTTTATGTTGCTAATAAACTGTGAATAAGACAAATGTATTCTTTCTCTGAGTTCAACTGAGCTGACTAGCTTTGCAGACGTATTTGGAGAGAAATACTTAACGCAACTCGCACAGCAGACAAACAATGGACATGCATGAGCATAAAACGTTAATTGCTTTTGATAAGAGAAAGTAACGAAATCGAGAAAAGTAAAAATTGAAATGTTTCATTTGAATTAAAAGAGTAAATAATAATTTCTTTGAATTTTTGAGAATGTTATTATATACAATCGTTATGTCTTTAGCTACCGAAAGTAGCAGGGATAATTTTACGAAATCATTTATTGTATATGCCATTAGGTCAGGAGAGATAAAAAGTAGATTCTCACTTTTGCATAACATAGGGCAGTTTGATTATTGGTACCAGATCATATTAGGTTACGTTGTTAAGGCTATAATTACTTTATAGCCAGTATAAAGAAATATAATCTAATTTATCTATCTCAAGAACGCAGAGAAAATAACTTCGTTAAAAAAATGGCAAACTTTCACAAATGTATTTATACATAAAAGTAGTGCAACATCGCAAGGATATCTTTATTGGTCTAATCCATTACATTGTCAACGATATTTTTTTTCTATTTTACTGCGTGCGTGCACGTGGGAATGAATACTCAGACTGTCTTCATGGAAAATAATGTTTTGATTGGTTCCTATACAGAACTACTCTGAAGAAAAATTTCTTTCAATCTTGATCCCATGCGTCTGTTGTAGGTAATAAAATGTCAATACGACAAATACATTATATTCTCTCAGTCCAAATGAGTTGTCTAACTTTGTAGAATTTAACTTTGAAATGTATTTGGAGAGATGAACTTAAAACAACTCTCATAGCAGACGAACAATGATCATTTATGACTTTATAAATCGATAGTTACTTTTGATAAGAGAAAGTAATAGAATCGAAACGGTAAATTTCAAATGTTTCTTTTAAACTTAAAGAGTAAATAATAATTTCATTGAACTGTCAAAAATGTTTTATATATATTTATGTCTTTAACTATCTAAAATAAAAGGGAATATTTTACAAAAGCATTTTATAAACATGCCATTATGTCAGAAGAGATAAAACGTAGATTATCTCTTTCGCATAAGATAAGTCGGTTTGATTGTTGGTACCAGGTCATTTTAAGTTAGGTTGTAAAGACTTTAATTACTTTAAAAGACAATACACACGAGTATAATTTAGTTTATCGATCTCAAGAAGGCGACGAAAAAGACTTCGGTAAAAAAAATGTCGACATTTGTGTGAATGTATTTATACACAAAAGTAGTGCAACATCGCAAAGATAAGATTCTTATTGGTCTTACTCATTACATTATCAATAATGTTTAAAAGTAACTTTAGAGTACCCTCAGTCCGTTATCTCTAGACAGTCAGACTTCCGATGTAATGATTATATATCGAAATATTGAGTGCCTTTCTTAATCAAAATATCTTTCTTAAATAATGGTATACATATTATACGTTAATGAGCCCTTATCTGTAATTACAGCTGCAGGCCCACTAACATGGCCATTCATTGGACTCAGGAAGGACTTTTCCAACGGGACAATAACGTGGAAATGGTGGAATGGTCAAATTGCTTCTTATTTGGACTGGCAACCTGGACAACCAGACAACTTTTTAGGAAGTGAGGATTGCGGGAACATCTATCAAAGCGATCAATATAAATTTGATGATGTTTCCTGCTTTTGGCATAATTCATTTATTTGTCAGAAGAATATTTAATTATCATCTATTTGCAATGATACTATACAACGTTTATCACTAGCTAAAATAAGGCATCTCGTATTCGAAAAGACGACGCTCTAAATTGCACATGGTTATTAAAAAACATAGTGACATAATTTTCGGTTAAAAATGGATTGCATTGCATAGTTTTCTAACAAATGATTTCGAATTACCTAGAAGTATAGATATTCAAAGATACGTAGTGGTTCTGAAGTTATTTGTTTTATCGGAAATTTGTTATCTTAACAATTTTTAATTCACTGATAAAAATATAGAAGAAAAATATTCGAAAAAAAGAATATATTCACAAATCCCGAAGGAAACCAAATCGACGCTCTAAATGTACATATTCATTATTTTTTCAAAAATGTTCAATGTAAGAGATTCTGGTTCAAGGTATTGAACATAATATTGTGCACAATGTCTCATTCAGTCGACAATTCAAACTTTCAGTATATATATATATATATATATATATATATATATATATATATATATATATATATATATATATATATATATATATATATATATATATATATCACAAATAATCAGTGATGGGTTTTATTAAAAGGACGGTTGATGGATGATTTCAATTTCATTATTTGTCTGTTAGAAAATTTGGTTATAAAAGGTGATATGTCTAATCGTATGAGCATTCCAGTAAAATCAGAAAGTCTTTAAATAAAAATTTAATTGTTATATGTTATTTTATACATAGATTGATACTATCTGCCGACTATTATAAGATTATATTCGAATAAATTGCAAGTTTGAATAACTAAACTGTCCTAGATGTTGTTTTATATTTCATCACTTGATAGTGTTTCATGAAAGTATGGTTCTTTGCTTACAAATGTATATTTCTCTTTGTTTTTTAGCGTTTGTTTATCATACTCTGCAATTCTTCAAGATCAAAAATTGCAATGTAGAAATATATAGGGAATGGATGCTAGCTGGAATCTATATGATTACCAGACCACTTCTTGGTCCTTGTCATTGTATGATCTATACATGTTTATAGAACACAAATTTCATGCGATCCCTTTATATAAGATCCAGAAGTCTCACCAGATCCGAAGTTAAAGAAGCGGGAAATGTTCTTCAGAGTTTATTGTTTACAAAAATGTCAAAGAAATCTCAAACATTAATTTATTTTTGCACCATGAATATAAATGAATATAAATACTGCCGGGGCGATACAGCTGCAGATGCCGTCGTGTTAATACTGTTTACCTTCATATGAATGAATCTGAGGTGTGTTATTCACTCCTGCTCTTCAAATTGTACCTTACGTGTCATTGGTTTTACTGTTCATATATGGTCGATAGTTCGGTTTATATTGATTACTGAAAGGGGTAAAGCAGATATGACTAAATTAAACCGACACGTTGTGAATATATATATATATATATATATATATATATATATATATATATATATATATATATATATATATATATATATATATATATATATATATATATATATATATATATATATATAACAGAACATTGGATACCCATCCTCTTATTCTTATTGACAACAATCAACCTACAACTGATGTAAGAACCACTTTGTTTTTCCAAGATACCACATTTAACGTTGACGATCCATTGTCGATCTGGAGAGATACTCCAACCTTAGAGATTCAAAACCGCCGTTTGCCCTTAAATGATATAAAGCACAAGTGATTAATTGGTGAGCTTGATACTTATTGCATAGCGATCAATACTAACAATAAGTTTAGAGGGCCTAATTAAACAATGACTGCATGAACTGTGAGGTGTTTAGTGTTGCGTGCATTTTTATATAGAAAATGTCACCTTATTATTAATTTGAAAACACGCACCCATCTATGCGCAGTATACGGCAATCTTGGTGGTTGTTCCTTTGCTATCAACATTAAAGGTTGCATAAAAAGTTATTGTGATGAATTGGAATATTGTTATGAAGAAATATATCTTACCATATGCATTCTCTCTTACACAAACACTTTGGTGATAATTTGTTGATTGAAGTAAATTATATACTAGACAATGTTGAGGTAATGTATGAATGTATAGATGAACGTTTTGTGTCAGTTAAATGTTTAAAAAATTTGGAAAAACAACGACTAAATAAATAATACATTAAGGTTTAAGGAGCTAACATGAATACGTAATCTCAACGTTTTAATTGTAGGTTCTATAAAACTAGTTTGAATTTAGGAAAGATCTATTTCTCATTATATATATATATATATATATATATATATATATATATATATATATATATATATATATATATATATATATATATATATATATATATATATATTTCATTTTAGAACTGCAATTAATTTTGTCCAGTTGACAGGGTTTGTTGTCAAATATTCCGAATAACACAAGTCATTGCATACACTATCAGCCTCAAAATATAAAGGATGAATCATAGTATTATCCATCCTCTTTATTTCGCCTTGACAGTAAGCATTAACGATATAAATTGTCCACTTTCAGGACAATCGTTTATTAATATAGTCAAATAATGAGTTTAGATAATGTAGGACTTTTCCCAGATCTTTGCGGGATTTCCGATTGTGTATTCCGAATATTGTAATCCCTGTTATCATTCTGTATAGATATCACGTGATATTTTAATGTTATTTTTCTTATATACATCATATGTTCCAAATTTTCAAATCGGAGTGTAATTAAGCCTTGATTGCAATGAGTAGTTAATGAAGACATAAATCATGGAATTAAAAACTCGGCCCAAGATAGTATCTGAATCTCAACCATCAAAACAAAGTTTTGTTTCCTGTGTTCGAACCACTACGTGACCGGGAAGATAGAGATGAACTTACACAATTGAGTACAGCATATTGGTAAATTATTTATGTAAAATACATTATCTTAAGGTCCAAGAATTTGATATTTTTAAAAGCCAAATTTTACAAACTTTGCACATTGTATTTTAAATATGACTTTAATTATTTAGATGGTTTTCAAAATAGAAACACGAGCCTTAACGCAATAATTTTGCTAATAGAAAAATCTCACAATGTATGCAGCACAAAAGAAATATTGTATCATTAGGGTATGGAAAACATTTCCTCTCTCTCTCTCATATATATATATATATATATATATATATATATATATATATATATATATATATATATATATATATATATATATATATATATATATATATATATATATATATATATATTCGTCAACGCTCGCAATGTAACTACTGGATAATTGAGCAGAGTGTGGTTTATTTTACGGTGGAAGCCAGCAAATTATATGAATAGTCTACCACATGAAAATTACATTTCCTAAAACCAATGTTTCTCTTCTACTGCACTAACTAGCCCTTTATTATTTTTTATTTACGCTACATTTGTTCACTTTGAAGTCGACTGCGTTGTGGTACATAGACTGAATACATCAATTATTTGTGCTCGCATTAGGATATCGATTATTAACGATTGTATGTGTTATTTATTATTTCTTATTTGTTTTTTATTTATTTTTTTATTTGTTTATTTATTTCTCTATCTTTCTTTTTTAAATTGTTTGTTTACTTATATCAAAATGTATTTAAATTTATCTTGCCTTATAAACGCAAAAATTTTCTCATGAAAGGTGCTTCGACCAATAAATGGGTGCTGGACCATGACTTTGAGAACATGATAGACACATCTCTGTTGTTGTGGGACAAAACGGAATCTTTTTATTCACCTGCGGCAGTTTAAGTAACTAGAATCCCTTAAGCAGATTATAAGGCATCATAAACCTTTGAATGTAAATTGTGTTCGTTTGGGAATTTCATTAATATTTCACACCATGTTATATTTTAACTCGAATGACAAATTATATTTCATTTATTTTCATAGAAAATGCGATTAGACTAAATAGCTGTATACAGGTTCCTATGAAAGTTTTTAAAAAAAATAATAAATTTGTCTACACTTAGGTCTCAAGTTGCGCATGTGAGATGCGCATGTCCCATCATCGTGACAAAAGGATTTAAAACGTCTTTGCCTGCAATTGAGATCACAATAATAGAAAGTCTGACGTATTGCTACTCCAAACCATCGTACCAGAATTGCAATGAGAAAGATCGTAATCCATCGTATCTTTGTTTTGGTTATGACTATTAGTTACACTACAGTCAGTACGTCTCTCTCTCTCTCTCTCTCTCTCTCTCTCTCTCTCTCTCTCTCTCTCTCTCTCTCTCTCTCTCTCTCTCTCTCTCTCTCTCTCTCTCTCTCTCTCTCAGGGAAATAGAGATAGGGTCTTTCGATTTCGATGTCTAGTTAGAGACTTGTATACGCAAGATCCTTTGTATTTGTCTTTTGCTTGCAATGTACATTTTTTGTCAAAAATTGTAGATTTGGGCCTCAGATTATGTCAGTATATGGGTTTTTTTATAGAAATTATATACGTTTATTCTAATCAAATCAAGGCCGTATTTCTCTTGTTCGTTATAAAACATGTCAAACGTTTTCAATTCACTATTTTCCATGTTCATCTGTGTGTGTGTATCTTTAAGGTAGCTTTAAGACAGCAATTGCTCAGTCATATCGCTACCATGTTAGCAATTTTGAACTTTATATGATGTCTGGCACTAGGGCATCATGCCACAGATATAAATCATGATGTTTCACCCAGTCACATTATCCTGACACGAAGTAATCAGGCGAAATTCCTCCATCTAGTAAATAATATATGTATATTATATGGAAATTCAATGCTTGACAACAGATACTTGAAATGAAAATTTTTCAGGCATACATCCATCCATCCATCCATCCATCCATCCATCCATCCATCCATCCATACATACATACATACATACATACATACATACATACATACATACATACATACATACATACATACATACATACATACATACATACATACATACATACATACATACATACATACATACATAACGCGGACTTTACATAGCGCCTTGGAACCCCGAGTGGCCGAGTGGTCTAAAGCGTTGTCCGTTACGGATCACTGCCATCTCACCTCTGCGTAGGTTCGAGTTTAGGATTCGGCGAATGTGGATATGTGAGAAAGCTTGACAGTAGCTTCTCATGGGTCGTTGGTTCTTTCCCGTGATTTCCCGGGTTCTTCCTCCACCATTAATACTGGCCGCCATGAATAGCCTATCGTGTGCTGAAAATGGCGTTAAGACCAAAAAACAACAACATATAGCGCCTAATATTCAGAAGCTCTATGCGCTTTACAACACTTGACAACGCTCAAAAAGAATTTTTTAAAATCTTAAATAATGAAATGATTACAAAAAAGAAACACCACAAAGATTAGAAACATAACAAAATGTGTATATTTGTAAATTAATGATGCGTTAAAAGGATACAACATTAGGTCTTTATAACTGTTCTTGCAGTTGAAATAGATAAGTTTTAAGAGCGCTCCTGAATAAGATCACTGTGTCTTTGTGTCTAAGTGCAGTGGGCAATTTGTTCCACGTTGCTGGGCCCTGGTATGCAAACGAACGTTGTCCAAATGAATTCAACTTCATAGATGGAATATTAAAAATACGAGTGTCAGAAGCGTAGCGTAAGAGTCTTGCAGGTGTTGATACATTGGTGAGGTCTGATAAGTATGTTGGACTGACATAGCATAGAGAACAAATTTTGTGTTTAATTCTGAATCGTATGGATATCCAGTGTAAGGTACAGAGCAGCGGAGAGGCGTGCTCTGATCGTGGTACTCTTTGGATGATCTGAGCAGCAGTGTTTCTAACTTTATGAAGTTTCTGAAGTAGATATTGAGATGAGCCAGACAGACTTGAATTACAATTGTGTAGTCTTCAAAGTACTAAGGAACACACAAGTGTTTTAATGGCATCAACTGACATATACTTGCGAATTGAGCTGATAGATATGCAGCCTCTTCATATGTTCATAACCTGCTGATTCAATGAGAGAGTACTGTCAAGAGTGACACCGAGGTTTCCTACTGACTTCTTGAATTTAATGTTGGTGTTGCTGATATGTATTGTCTGAGGTAAAGGATGTCAAAGAGCAAGTCTTTATGCTGTAACCAGGATGGCTTCCGTTTTATCATCATTCATCTGCAGCTTGTTACATGGAATCCATGATTTCACAACAGACATACACCTCTCTATACCTTGAATGGTAACTTTAACTTCAGATGAATGGCTAGATTTGTATATTTGGGTGTCATCAGCATGCACTTGGTGAGACACTGGATGATGATCTATAACAGTTGAGAGTGGCTGAGGGTAGACAATGAAGAAAACAGGTCCAAGAACAGACCCCTGTGGAACATCACTGAATAAATCAACTGGGATGGAGTGTTTTCCATTTGCAGACACAGTTTGTGTCCGGTTGACCAAGTAGGACTTGAACCATAGTAAGGCGGTATCATGAATAACAAATACATTCTGGAGACGGTGAAATAATATATCACGTTCTATAGTTTCAAATGCTGCAGACAAGTCAATGAGAGTGAGGACTGTAGTCTTTACGCCATCCAAAGCAGAGATACGTTCGTTGAATACATTCAGAAGAGCAGTTTCAGTACTGTGGCGAGGGCGATATGCAGACTGTACAATGCTAAAAAGACTGTTTGAATTCAAATGAAATACAAGTAGGGATAGAACAACTTTTTCTAACATTTTTTACATGAATGGGAGATTACAAACTGGGAGGTAGTTCTTTAGATCATTATGGTCAAGTGTTGGTTTCTTCAGCAGATGCTTTACAATGGCAGTTTGTTAAAATGATGTGAACTCCCCAGATGAGAGAAAAGTATTAATAACATCAGTTAATGAAGGCAATATTGGATCCAAGCATTCTAGCAACAGTATCGTCGAAATCGGATTAAGTTCACATGACTTTGGTGCACTCTTCATCACGATTGTGCGCAATAAATCCATAGAGACAGGTTCAAATGCTGATAATGGTTGCCGCAGAAAATTCTGTATCGCAACTGTATGGTGATGACGATTCATCTGAAATTGTGTTGTCAAGTTTATCTCTGATGGCTTGTACTTTGTAACGGAAGAAATTTGCAAACAGGTCACAAAGGTTGACTCAAATAGATCTTCGCAGCTGAAACATTCTTCTTAGCGGCATCGTAAATCTGCTATAAATAGTGCATGAAAGCCAAATCCTCTCAGCTTTACGAAGGTCTCTTTTAGTAGTGAGAAGCTGGTCCCTAGCACTGCTATTCCCCGGAGAACACTTCTGAATTATTACTTTGCAATTGGTTTCTGGGGCGTGTTTGTCGAGCAATGAACGTAGGCATTTATCAAGTTGTTATGTAGTAGGTAAACTAGTTGTTAGGTTTGCTTGGATGTCGTGCATTAGCTTGGTTCTGTTTATCATACTGAGGTTTCTATTATGTCAAGATGGCATGTAATGCAGAGGAGATCTAATGAAAGTTCGTGAGACAAAAACGGAATCTTTTATTAATCTTCGGTAGTTTATGTAATTTGATTTCGTCATGCAGATCCTTATTCTATCATCCTTCACTGATAAATGCCTGGGATCCTAGTCATACAAACGTAGGCTTCTAAATGGTGAGATCACCGGAATGGAAATAATGAGTTTCTATAAGTGTTATAAAGTGTTACATTTGATACATAGTTAGGACAGTCACCTCTCCAAAGACGGACTGGAAAGCGAACGCACATCTGATCGCCTCACCGCTGACGAAAATAGAGAAAATAAAATTATATTCATCTGCCTCGAAGCCCAGTTATGTACATGAGGAACTATAAGTAGCTCTGCTGTCTGCCGCTGTATCTGCTGTCATTGGAATTCTCTTTGCTTCCTCCTCTCTTTGTCCTAGCTTCTGTTGCACTCTTTCTCAGTTATGGTTGAAAAGCTGTACATCCTTCTCCATCCCGTCTTGCTCAGATATTATAATTTCCTCAAATTATGTTTTCCTTATCTTGTAAGCTTCTCTGGCTTTACATCGCTAATAAGTTATTTCCATATCTTGACAAAGATCTGCCTTTTCCGAATATTCTTTGACATGGGGTTACACATTTTAATATGCTTCACTCAAGCTTTCTTCAGGAATTGCTGATGTCCTGCTGACACGTTTGCTCTGCACAATTGGGGCGGTGAATGGCATGAAGGACTGATTGATCATATATTTTCGTCGCTTATGGAAATACGGCTTTGGGAGAGGAGTTATCCACTGTACCACAATCCTCCTAATTAATCTTTTTGCAAGTGAACAGAGCCATGCTCCAGTACGCATTTACCATGATATGATTTATAGTTAATCTACTCCTGTGAGAAATAACCAGTCCCCTGACTAAAACTCACTCCTACGTGCAAGCAACGGTCATTAGCTTTGTGTAGCGTTGATGTCACAGCTGACGTGCGTAGAAGGGGACCAGGAGCCTCTGCAAGACGAATGTCTCTATGCACTTTATCATTATACCTATTCTCGGCAAAATTAAAAAGGTTGACTGCACTTTGAACGCGACACGGGTAGTTGTGAACTGCAACATAGGTACTATAAGTCAAATTATACCCAATTATCTAATTCAGTTATTTCCTCCCACCATCTGAGTGTAAGACATATATTGTAAATATGATAACTCAATTAAGCTATGATGTTTCCTGTTGTCATGTTGCATTAACTTGAGTCTGAACGCTCCATCATAATGTATTGCATAGCCGAAACACTTTGATTCCTTTCTTTACCTGAATTTAAATCGTCGTTTTTATGTCTGACTTTATATTCTATTAGACCGTGCATCTACTCTGCTAATTGAAGACTGAACGTTGTATGACACACCGCTTTATGCGCTTAAAACTTGGACATTGAATAAAAGATACTTCATAGTGGAAACACAGCCTTAAAGAAAAATGTTCTCTTTGAACAATTTAAAGGTAAATAAATGAAAGAGAATCAAATATATATTTTTCAACATCAACACGTTCGGATATGCCAGGCTAATTCAACCAACAACAAATATAACGAGTGAGAACCCCTATTAATAATATACAACTGACCAATATCAATAAAAAAATTAAACATTAACTTATTTCTAAACCGCTTTATGCGCTTAAAACTTGGACATTGAATAAAAGATACTTCATAGTGGAAACACAGCCTTAAAGAAAAATGTTCTCTTTGAACAATTTAAAGGTAAATAAATGAAAGAGAATCAAATATATATTTTTCAACATCAACACGTTCGGATATGCCAGGCTAATTCAACCAACAACAAATATAACGAGTGAGAACCCCTATTAATAATATACAACTGACCAATATCAATAAAAAAAATTAAACATTAACTTATTTCTAAACCTGACAACGATTAGAAATAAGAATAAGCTTCCAATAGACGATGAAAACAACGCTTGTGGTAAAATTAATACTTATAGTGTTAATGATCACTAAATCGTATGTCCAGCGAAATCACTTCCCAAACAAGCTGTTAGTTATTGTGAAGGGAATCCAAGACTTTTACGATCAAGAAAGGCACATAGCATTTTCTACAAAAATCGAAACCTATCCTTGTAATATTACATTATTTAATTGATTGGACACAATTGTTTTCTCGCAAACACTAAGGTGTATTCTTCTAGAGGAGATATTTCATATACTATCACAACATTCCACGCAGTTGTCGTTGGGAAATTGAACGACCACCCAAAGAGTTCTTACGCCATGACCGTTGTTAATGCTTATAAACAGTTTTGAACATCCTTGTAGGTGTTTTATGGTGTCGTTTATCTTTATCAAATACCACTTGATAATAAGTACCAAAACGGTGTTTACTAGCGTTGGGAATAAGATAATAAAGTCCCAACAATTCATCTTATTTCTCACAGTTGATGATAAGAAATGATTTAACTCTAGACGTTGCTTTTAAAGCAATATGCCGAGTACGTAGATGAACGAGATAACTGTATACTTTGCTATAAGCATTTTGGCTCCGGTTTCCTCGCTGAAATATGTAAAGGTCTCTTGCAACTTGATACCGCTCTTTCAAGGTCTCTTCTGGCATAAATCAACATGTTTCAATCAATAACGTTTTCGACATTTCTCTTCGACACATCATTAAAAATAACTCGTTTTGTATTTTATTAAGCCATCTTAGTCTGATTTTAAACGTTGTATCAAAGACTGTTTACGACAGAAATGGCAGGCATCATGAAATGATGCCGTGAATAATAATCTTCATACCATCAAGCCAATTTTAGGAGGATGGACTCCTTGCTACAGAGCCGACCGTAGGGAGGAGGTATTCATTGCTAGAATTCGAATCAGCCATACATATTTAACCCACTCCTACACACTAAAAGGAGAAGACCCACCAGAATGCATATCTTGCAATGAACCATTCAGTTAAGCACTTTATGCTGGAGTGTTTCGACCTCCAATCTACACGTAATCAATATTACAATATGCAAGACACGAAGGAGCTCTGTGATACAGTTAGTATTTCTTATGTTATAGACTTCCTGAAAGAAGTAAACCTATATCATAAGTTATAACTTCTATTTTTTCATCTTAAGCATTTTTATGTGCTTCATACATACGGTTGCTAGATTTTAATTACCTTTCATATGTTTTCGTTGTCATATATTATTTGCAATCCCCGTTGATCGGGAAACTATTTTTTATCACCTTTACCATTCTTATCATTTTACCTTTAGCTATTTGGCTTTGTATCGCTGGCTGATACAGACCCTTTTTACCATTTGTATATGATAAAGAATATAACCTTTTGTATGGCGCTAAATGGCCTCTTTGTGCTGGAGCGCCGTAACAATTAAACCAACCAATCAACCAAGCAACGCATTTTATTAAGCTGTGCCATCAGACAATCATGGATCAATCCATCCAATCAATCCAAATAATGGATCAACCGTTCGTCCTGGAATTCACTCTTTCGGCAAAACAGTAAATATAATAGGAGACTGCAATGTTCTACTTCTCCAACAATACGTGTCTTGAGACCATATGTCCGAGTGTAGGCGAGCCATCATTTCTAGGGTTGTTTGATTATGTTCTGGCGGTTGTTAATTTCATCGTTGTCAGAAGCAACATAATCAGACACCTCGGTGTAGCTAAATTCATCCAAGGTATTAGTTTCCCACACAACCAATAATCCAGATTATTGGCCAATTATCGTCTCATAAAGATATTCTCTTTACTTTAATGTACACATATCTCTTATTCAGACGTAATTTTTCGTCATTTTATCCTACCATTTCAAATTCGACAGTTGAATAAAATAGAGCATACAATTCTAAATTGATTGGAAAGTGTGGTTAATACAACTGCTGAGTAAAATAGTTCACGGTTATCTGTCGCCTTTCTTCAAATTCTAAAACTAACTCCTCCAATTGCATATGCACCTCAATGCACCAAAATGAGCAGATAGAGAAAGATAGATTGAATTTGATGAACACGTTATCCACATTAAATTCATTGTGGTTATTGTTCTCTTAGATTATGGAAGAATTAACTCTGAGTAGAGAATATGCTGTTTCAAAAGGCCTGTTTTGTGGTTAATTTATATCATAAAATACTTTTGTAGCTGCACCCCTTCCCAAACAAAGAAAATGAGTTGATGTTCTTTGTTTGACCCGCTGAATGCTATGTTCGTCCATTTAAATTTCCTTTCGATCTATTTATACATACAATATCGCGTCCAAGAAGTTGTCAGTTGAAACCAATATACCGTTGTGCCATATCTACATTGCTCAATACTTACTTATTTTGTCTGGTGTTTCGAGTTCCAAATAATGGATCAATCACTGCTCCTTTATTTTTGTCGGAAGCCAATTCAATGCTAGAATTTGTACGGTTTGTTCAATATTTGTCTAGATGTGATAGTACGTCAATTAATAACGCTTATATATGTGTGTGTTTTGCAACCGCAAAGAGTGTTGACCTTCTTGTTTCAAGACAACTGGAACGAATGAAGTGTGCTATTTTAGTATGCAACTTATGTGTTGTCTCAGATCTATTTTTATCGATGAATGCGTTCCTTTGTTATGTTCAAATCTGTTTGAGCAGATGATATAACATTAGATTTCATTAACATTGATCTAACTATATTCGATAATAAAAGACCATTACTGTTCAGTCAAGTGGCTTTTGAACAAGGATTTCTTCCTAACATTTGTTATGTTTGTTGACAAAAAAACAACAACAACTGACTAAATATTTTCATTCAGTCAGTCGACTTTTAAGTATTATTAACCAATGTCTATCTAACTATTCGTCTATTATCTTCACTTGCTTGATGATGTCGTAAGATTATGATACCCTCGGTTTATGTATCGATGTTTTTAATCTCTACAAACTCGATAAGTGAGTAATCAAAGACATTTTAAAATGTTGTAATGCTAAAACAAACAAATTATGAATTCTGATCTAGTCTAAAACGACGAAAACATTTGTACCAATCATTACATTTGAAAACTCGAACTGGGTGTAACAACAACAATGGATATCATTTACCCTCTAGCCAAATAAAATGATTACAACAGAATTGCTGCTCACACGCCACACCCAATTCCTTTAAAAATTTATAACTCTGTCAACACTGCTCACTCAAATTACTTTCTGTCTGACGTCTTCTGTAGTCTCGTCTGATTTAAGCAATTACTATTTTTTGGTTTTATATTGTTAATAGTTTTGTGGTCTCATCCTTTTGAACTGGTATTCTTTCTCTTCAATGATTTAAATTCTCCTAAGATTTGTGAATAGCTTAGATTCACCTCATATTTTTGTATTACGTGCTTGTTTATCCATATGTACCTGTCTTTCCTATGAAACCTATGTGTCCATAATCATGTGGAGAATGTTGACAATGGAAGTAAATATGGTTAAACACCGTTAATTTGAAGATTCAGTGTATACTTTTCAATTTGAATTTGCTTTTTAACCTCATCTCACATTTTCTTTCCATTCATTTGTTCATGTTCCCAGCCATTCATTTATCTAAATAGGACGTTCCAGTATTTCATTCATTTTCCCATCTTTCTTTGCTTTATTAGTAGTACTGAGTACTTCCGGTATTTACAGTTTTACTTTGCCTTCTTCTTCCTTTTGTATGTAGAACTAAATATTACTTCTTGTCTAGATCATCAAATTTAGCAATTTTAGCACGGATTAATCAAATATATTAAGTATCAGAAAATTCTGATTTTGTGGAAAACCTGTTATATATATATATATATATATATATATATATATATATATATATATATATATATATATATATATATATATATATATATATATATATATATATATATATATATATATATATATATATATATATATTGTTTTTAAGTATCTAAATTTTGCATAATGGCAATGGCAGGTTGAGATAATCAACGGTAGGAATGGAACTGTGGTTTATTTTATCGTGGAAGCCAGCAAAATTAAATGGATAGTCTAGCACATGATCAATTACATTTCTTGAAACCGTTGAAACCGAGGATCAAGCCTTGCAAATAAACTCGAGCCCTGCACTAACTGACCCTTTCTTAGTCAGTTTAGCTAAATTTGTTCAGTTTGAAGTCGGCTTTCCGTTGCGGTACATAGAGAGCATACATCAAATTTTTAACACTTCCTTTTTTATTTTGAATATAAAGAACCACAGAAACAATATCATACAATTGTGGATGTAAATTTATGTTCTTTGGGGGAATTTCATTAATATTTCACAATGTTTTCTTTAACTCACATGACATAATGTTTTTAATTTATTTTCATAGACAATGCGAATGGACTTAGTTGCTGTATGCAGGTACCTATTAAAGTGTTTAAAAATTAATACAATTTGTTTCACCTTAGGTCTTATATTGCACATGTTAGATGCGCATGTCCCATCATCATTACATCAACATTTAAAACGTCTTTGCCTGCAATTGAAAACACAGTAATAGAAAGTCTGACGAACTACTACTGAAAACCTTCGTACAAGAATTGCAATGGGAAAGATCGTAATCCATCGTATCTTTGTTTTGGTTATGACTGTTAGTTACACAACAGCCAGTACGTCTCTCTCTCTCTCTCTCTCTCTCTCTCTCTCTCTCTCTCTCTCTCTCTCTCTCTCTCTCTCTCTCTCTCTCTCTCTCTCTCTCTCTGGGAAGTCGAGATCGGTCTTTCGATTTCGATGTCTAGTTAGTGACATGTGTACGCTAGATTTCTTGTATTTGTCTTTTGCTTGCATTTTTATCAAACATAGTAGATTTGGGCCTCAGATTACGCAAGTATATGGACGTGTTCTTGCAATTATATATGTTTACTCTAATCAAATCTAGATCATATTGATCTTGTTTGTTATAAACGTGTCAAACGTTTTAAATTCAAAACTTTTCATATTCATCTGTGTGCGTGTATCTTTAAGGCAGCATTAACACACCACTTGCTGAATCATATTGCTACTATGTCAGCGGAGTGGAACTTTATAATGATGTATGGGACTATGTGATCATGCCACGGACATACAACATTATGTCCCTGCCAGTCAACTTATCCTGACACGAAGATATCCTATCTTGTAAATAATTTATATATGTTATATGGAAAAAATTCAACCCGGGGCAACAGATACATGAAATAAAAATATTTTCAGGCATACATACATACATACATACATACATACATACATACATACATACATACATACATACATACATACATACATGCATACGTACGTACATACGTACGTACGTACATACATACATACATACATACATACATACATACATACATACATACATACATACATACATACATACATACATACATACATACATACATACATACATACATACATACATACATGCATACATACATACATGTTTTACGTCTTCATAGCTCGTTTGTTATCTCATTCATGAATACCAATATTCATTAATTTGACGATTGTTTGTGTTATTTACAATTTCTTTTCTATTTTCTTTTTTTATTTATATATGTTATAGTTTTTTTTAAATTGTTTGTTTAGTTATAGTACAATATATTTAAATTGATTTTGCCTTATAAACGTAAATATTTTCTCATGAAAGTTGGGTTGACCAATAAATGGGTGCTGAACCATGACTTTGAGAACAACCTAGACACATCTCTGTTGTTTTGGGACAAGAACGGAATCTCTTTATTAACCTGCGGCAGTTTATGTAACTTGAATCCGTCCTGCAGATCCTTCTTCTATCATCCTGCCCTGAATAAATGCCTTGGGTCCCAGTCCTATAAACGTGGTCTCCCTACTGGTCAATCAATGCAACAAGGATGGAACTACTACACAAGTATGTACAATGAAATCAGGAGGTAGTGACTTGTAAAATGTTACTTATTCTAAACGGTCGTGTTAATTTTTGGCCTTTATAAATAATGATACAACCCCCTTTGATCTACCATCACGATCTCAAGCGAAAGCGATGACAACCATTGGTTGGTTATAAAATGAGTGACTTTAACAGAAGCTTAAATAACGTACATTATTTAAAATGTATTTGCATACTGCACATAAATCCAATATAAAGCACGAGTTGAAGACCAGATAAATAATTATATAATTCAGTTTGTAAAAACTCTTAGTCTTACATAATCATTACAGATCCAGCTAAATTCCATAAATCAAACAGCAAAACTGATTTTCAATTTCGTACCTTTGTTACTCCTTTCCTCTAACTCTCAACAACTACTATCGGTACATTAGTATATGTTGGATAAATTACACAAAACAAAAGTCGCTTAACAATGTGTTTTAATAATTATTTTCTTGAGGCATAAAGCTATATACCGTTCGATTCCGAACACTGGCTACCTTTCGTATATTACTTAGACCGGTTCACAAATGTACCTCTTTTATAAATCAACCAGTTGTCGAATAATACAATGGTATTCAAACTTTAATTCATTATTCTGTGTTTGAATTATTAGCACAGAAAAAATAATATGTTAATTATTAGTTAGATTTTATTCGCAATGGATATATTTAATTACAAGAGATGACAACTGACATCCATATGCAACTTTAGTACCTGAGTATGCTCAAATTTTTGGGATGGAATATTTTACAAACAAGTAGGTTTTTTTTCGCTTTAATGAAAACGAATATTACTTTTCTCCTTTAGCTGCTACAGTTGCTAATACGTGTATACCATAATGGAAACTTTTGTCACCATGTCCTCCCAGACATGTGATAAACACATTGTAACTTTCTTCGGCACTAGCATACACTGATATTCAACAAGAAATCATATTCTGTCCAAATTTTTCTTTACTATGCTTAACATACTTACTCTTGCAACTTTGATGAATATACATACTTGCAAAGAGTATCCTTGTGGATGGCCAATCTATATATGATGAACATACATAAGACCCGCAAGGAGTCTCCTTGTGGATGCCCTAACTATATATGATGAACATACATAAGACCCGCAAGGAGTCTCCTTGTGGATGCCCTAGCTATATATGATGAACATACATAAGACCCACAAGGAGTCTCATTGTGGATGCCCTAACTATATATGATGAACATACTTAAGACCCGCAAGGAGTCCCATTGTGGATTCTCTAGCTATGTATGATGACTATACATAAAACCCGCAAGGAGTCTCCTTGTGAATGCCATAACTATATATGATGAACATACATAAGACCGGCAAGGAGTCTCCTTGTGGATGCTCTAGCTGTATATGATGAATATACATAAGACTTGCAAAGAGTATCCTTGTGGATTCCTTAGCTATATGTGATAAATATACATAAGACCCGCAAGGAGTGTCCTTGTTGATGTCCTAACTATATATGTCATAAAATGTTTTAAATGTTATAAAATGCATGCAACTACTTTATCAAATATTTGTAGACCGCTCCGGTGGCCTAAATGATTAGAGCGTGCAGCTCGTTGCGGGAGGTCCCTCATTCTAACCACGGTCGATTTGTACCAAAGGTTTCAAAATGGTATATAGAAGGCTAACTTGACACATCACTAGCATTACGATATTAAACTATTGCAAATTAAATATATAGTGAAACGGATAACCGTTACTGCCATAGTACAATAATAGATAATTTCAAAATTATACACCCATGTAATGACATGTATAATTGTTTAGAATACAAGCAAAAACTTTAATGTCACCATTTGTACGATTATTTACTTACCATTTTGTAAGTGAGGCCTTTTGCATTGTTTTGACTTCCTGCATTGTTCTAGAAACACATCAATGCGATGGAGACTATAAATTCAACAAGATACTCGGACTCTACTTCAAACTTCATCCAGAACCTAAAACGTTTTGGGAAGCCATGGATGCATGTGAAGCGGAGGAAGCGAAACTGATCATTATCAGGAATCAGATGGAACTTTTACAGGTTCAGGATGCTGTCAAAGGTATGGCTCAAAGATGTTTTCTTAGATCTCCGGCATTGGCATTTTATTATTGTTGCACACAGGAAAACTTTGACAAGAAAACTTTTTGTACCACATTTGGTGGCCTTCGGTTCCCTGCGTTAAGCTTTTAAAATGATCATTAAACACTAACTTAGGACCTAATACATAACCATTGCATTTATATTCGCTGTAACAAACTGTGTGTTCGAGAACAGTTCTCCGTGTCTTTATGAAACACAAATGGTAATCGCATATTTCTAACTATAAATAAGATTCATTTTTTGTTTTGTATTTATTGTTTATCAATCACACTTAAGGATGTGTATTCATCTCATATTAGAAATAGAAAAGGGAAAGAGTACAAAGATGGCAATAAGACCATCATCAGCAAACTCCTTTATAGCATGTATTTGAATACACAAAGACACAGATACAGAAAGATGCACGAGCACACAATTCCAAAAGCACATTTACCAATGTGCATCATTCAGCAAGATTATTTGCGATAAACATTGCTTAAACACATTTGAGAAGAGGAAACAATGCAAGAACAAAGCAGTAAAGTAAATTCTATATTTGCACAGTATAGGGATAATCTCTCTATGTTGTTAGCATGTCTAATATTTATAAATAAGAATAATGTACTGTTAATTCAGTAACTGTTTTATGGTGACGATCACATGTTGGCGTCTTCTATGTAACTATTCAAGGTTTTTTAAATTCTCAAAATATATCTCTGGTTTGAAATTATTCTTAACAATGATGGAATCGACTATTGTTTGAATTGATAAACATTGCGTCTGCTGAATTGTTAAATTGGTTTTGCTTTTCTTTTGTTTTTATCTGCATTTTCGGACTACAGCTTGTCTATAAAAAATCAATGGAAGTGTCATTTGTCAACTTGGATGTTTTTGTTAATTTAGAAGATAATATTTTTGTTGAGAAAACAAGTTTTTTGTACGTTTCTTCATTGTCAATTGTCGCATTTACAATTACTTTAATTCCTTAGTAAAAATTAATTCATACAAGATCAATTAATTTTGATACCCTAAATAAAATAAGGCGTGTATAAAATTTATATGACAAGAAAATACAGAAGAAAACACACGTATCCATTTCTCAAAACAAGTTTTATAAGTGGCAAATATATTTATTAGTGTTCCTGCATCTAAGATAGAGACATATTGTTACTATCATAATTAATGTTCATGTTACTTGATATCATTTCAATTATAACACAAGTAAATGAAATATATGAAACTCGTTGTCTGCCCACATTTGCAAAATTAACTTTAACTTTGGCTGCTACATTTCACTTATCATCATTTAGACTGTAACTAACACTTACAGATCAGTTTGCCTTATACGTGGCATCGAGAATACGACGCGGTTAAAAAATGATGTGCTTTTTGAATTGGTAATGGTATACAGAACATTCCAAATATGATGGATGAAAAGGTCTTATAATATTTGATTTTATTCAAATCAATACTAACAATTATGTAAGTTTCAGATATGAATAAAATTAGTAACGTTTATCAATTTTCGTCAACAATGCTTATTTGATTACAACAAAATTTGTTATCTTTACGTTTGGAATTGCTTTAATACAAATCTTAGAACAGATATTTTCTCACCTCACTATTTAGTTATGTGAGATATCTATCCAATTCATTCATTCCAAAACCAGTCTTCTTGCTTTGGTGCTGTTATTGACACAAGTATATGTTTAAATCATGTAGTATCTTGAAATTGCTGCCACTATTTCATGACTATTTTCAAGTTATGAAACATCACTTATAATATATGTAATTAAATTTCAGATAATCTCATTTGGTACATATATTTTAATAAATCTAAATATTTTCAAACATATTACCACAAATAATTTATTTCACATCGCTATTGTCATCTGTCTGGAGACTTAATTTGTTTAAGTGTTGAAGTATCTTTGTGGTGAATTCTTCATTAACAGCAAGCCTCTTGCCTTTAAAATATTTCTGTTTTCTGTTAGGTCGTTCTTATATCTATATACATATTATTGATACATACTGCTTATTACTAATTGACTTAAGTAGGATTTGATATATGGCATTTTGTACCAGTTGCCTATGCACTTTGTTCCGCCTTTTACCAGTAGAAGCTTAGTGCTGTTAATTCACATCCACTAAGTCGTTTATTTATTTTTTCACATGAGTTCTAATTGATGTTCTTATTAAACATAGGCTAGTAGTTTAATTTGAAATATTACATTAAACCCTGACAAACCTTTTTTTTTGCACTGTTCAATTGGTCTAGCGGCTAGAACGTTCGCCTATGATGCAGGGGGTTGTTGATCGAACCCCATACTAAAACCTTATCAAAATGGTACTAGCAGCTACTTAGCTTATCGCTCAGCATTAAGAGGTTAGTATTAGGACTGGTCGGCCTGGTGTCAGGATATTCTGATTGGGTAGAACATCATACCGCATGCATTCTTCGTGATGCCCCACTGCCAGAAATCACTATAATCTGTCATATTGCAACAATCGAAGCGATATGAGTGAACAATTGTTAAAGCAACGTTTAAATTCTAAACAACACAGATATATTTAATAAGACAATCATTTTAATAAGACAAATATATTCTTTCTCTTAGTTCAACTGCGTTGACTAACTTTTGGAGAGAAATCCTTAACGTGACTCTCACAGCAGATGAACAATGGTAATGTATGACTTTACAAACCGTTAAATGGTTTTGATAAGAGAAACTAACAGAATCGAAAAAGTAAAAACTGAAATGTTCCATTTAAATTTAAAGAATACATAATAATTTATTTGAACGGTTGAAAATGTTATTATATGCAATCTTTATGTTTTTAGCTACCAAAAAGGCAGGGATACATTTACAAAAGCATTTATTGATCATGTCATTAAGTCAGAAGAGACAAAAGTAGATTTTCACTTTTGCATAGGAAAAGGCGGTTTGATTACCAGATCATTTTAAGTTATGTTGTAAAGGCTCTATTTACTTTACAAGCCAACAAACAGAAATATAATTTCGTTTATCGATCTCAAGAACGCGAAGAAAATGACTTCGCTAAAAGAAATTGCAAAATTTCTGCAAATGTAATTATACGCAAAAGTAGTGCATCATCACAAAGATAAGATTGTTTATAGATCTCATCCATAACATTGTCAATAATGTTTAAATGTAGCTTTAGATTAAACTCAGTCCCGTATCTGTAGACAGTCCGAATTCCAATGTAATGACTATACAAATATCGATTGTCTTTCTTGTTCAACAGATATTTCATAAATAATGACATCCATATTATATGTTGATGAGACTGTAGCGTTCTCCTCAATACCATCGTATCATAATCATTATTCCACTTATTTTAACTGTTATTACAGCTTCAGGCCCACTAGTATGGCCATTCATTGGTCTCAGGAAAGACCTTTCCAACGGGACAATATTGTAGAAATGGTGGAATGGTCAAATTGCTTCTTATCTTGACTGGGAATCTGGACAACCAAATAACAATGGAGGAACTGAGGATTGCGTGAGCATAGATACAGGCAATAACTATAAATATCATGACTATGGCTGCTTTTGGCAACATTCCTTTATTTGTCAGAGGAATATTTTATTATCGTCTATTTGCTATGATAATATATAAAGTTTATCACTAAATAAAATAAGGCATCTTTGAAGAGACGATAATATAAAATTTCTCATTGATATTAAAAAAGAAGGTGACATAATTTTCAGTGAAAAAAATGGATTGCATTGCATAGGTTTATAACAAATGATTTTGAATAACCTAGAAGTACAAATTTTCAAAGATACTGATTGGTTCTGCAGTTTGTTTTATCGACACGTTATTATCTTAATAATTGGTCTTTCTATGATGAACATATAGAGGAAAAGTATTTGAAAAATAGAAATCACTCACAGATTCCGACAGAAACCAAATTGATGTTCTAAGTTTACATTTTCATTATTTTTTCAATAATGTGCAATGTAAGAAATCTTTGTTCAAGCTACTGCACACAATATTGTACACAAATTCGCATTCAGTCGACATAGCAAACTTTCAGTATATATATATATATATATATATATATATATATATATATATATATATATATATGGAAGATTTCAGAATTTCTGTTAGATAATTTGGTTATAACATGGGATATGTCTAAGCGTATGAGCTTTCCAGTAAGATCAGAAAGTGTTTAGATGAAATTGTAATTGTTATATGTACTTGTTTAATATAGATTGATTCATTTTTCTGACATTTATAATAATGTATTCGACTAAATTGCAATGTTGAATAACTAAAATGTCCTAGATGTTTCTTATGACATAGTTCATAAGTTTTATATTTCTTCACTTGATAGTGTTTCATGAATGTGTGGTTCTTTGCTTACAAATGTATATTTCTGTTTTTTTTAACATTTGTTTATCATAATCTGATTTTCTTCAAAATTAAATTTGCAAACAAAGTAGACATACGATCAATTACTTGATCTGACAGATATGTTAGTACTCTAACTAAATAATAGGTATACTAGAACAAAACATTATACTTGACTAGATGGCAATTTCGAGAATTAAATACTTAATCCTGATCAAAAATATATAAAAGGCATTTTGTTCTCATTAGGATGATATTTGGCATTCCTGTTTTATTGATTTAATTTAAATAAAGATATTTTGACCAGTTTCACTTGTTTTAATCATTTGTCCACACGCTTAATCTAACGCTGGTAATGTCTACAATAGTGCGTTCATGTTTATTAGAAGAAAAACAAGCAAACATGGATTTGGACCCAAACTGTCATGAAGTTTGAAAGCCGTTCTCAGCCACTATTAGCTTCACCTTGATATCAAAAGGAAATGGATGCTAGCTGGAATTTCTCTGTATTTCAGACCACTTCCTGGTGACTGTGCCTTGTAGGACTTATACAAGAACGTGTTCATAGAACACAAATGCCCTGAGATCCTTTTGTATAAGATCCAGAAGTCAAACGTGCATTAGAGTCTCACCAAATCCCACGTTAGTGAAGCCGGAAATGTTCGTCAGAATTACTTCCTTTTGATTGAAAAATGTCAAAGAAATCGACTTTATCTTAGATGCTAATTGGTTATTGCAGCATGAATATAAAAACTTCCCGGCCGTTACATTTACTACTGCCGTTGCGTAAATACTCTCTTCCTTCATAAGAATCGGCATAAAAAAGATATGTTTATTCACTGAATGAAACTGAGGCGTGTTATTCACTCCTGCTTTTCAAGTTGTACCTTACGTGTCATTGGTTGCACTGTTCATATCTAGTAGATGGTTCGGTTTATATTGATTGCTGAATATATATATATATATATATATATATATATATATATATATATATATATATATATATATATATATATATATATATATATATATATATATATACCAGAACATTGGATACCTATCCTCTGATTCTTATTGATAACAATCAACCTACAACTGATGTAAGAGCCACTTTTCTCCAAGACACCACTTTTAACTTTGAAGATCCCTAGTCATCCACGAAAGCTACTCCAGCCTTGGATTTTCACAAACGCCGTTTGCCCTTACATAATATAAAGTACAAGTGATCGATTGGTCAGCTTGACGCTTATAGCATAGCGATCCATAAATGTAAATGTAAGTTTATAGGGCCTAATTGAACTATAATTCTATCAACTGTGAGGTGTTTAGTGTTGCGTGCATTTTTTATATAGAAAATGTCAACCTTATTATTAATTTGAAAACACGCACCCATCTATGCGCAGTATACGGCAATCTTGGTGGTTGTTCCTTTGCTGTCAACATTAAAGGTTGCATAAAAAGTTATTGGGATTAATTGGATTGTGGTTATGAAGAAATATATCTTACCGCATGCATTCTCTCTTACACAAACACCTTGGTGATAATTTGTTGATTGAAGTAAAGTATATACTAGATAATGTTAACATGAATAACGTAATCTCGCCGTTTAATTACAGGTTCTTTAAAAGTAGTTTAGAATTAGGAAAGATCTATTTCTCGTTATCAAAATATATATCTAAATATTTCAATTAAAACCGCAAATTATTTTATCCAGTTTAAACATTTTAGCGGGCAAATATTCCGAATAATACTAGCCATTGCACACTCTCAGTCTCAAAATATAAAGGTTGAATCATGGTATTATCCATCCTCTTCTTTTCTCATTGACAGTAGACATTAACGATCTAAATTGTCCACTTTCAGGACAATAGTTTATTAATATAGTCAAAAATGAGTTTAGATAATGTAGTACTCTTTAAAGATTTTTTGAGGGATTTCAGATTGAGTATCCCAAATATTTTAATCCCTGTTAAAATTATGTATAGATATCACGTGATATATTGATGGTTTTTTTTTTCTTACATACCTCATATATTGCAAACTTTAAAACCGGAGTGTAATAAAGCCTTGTTTTGCAATGAGTAGATAACAAAGTTAGACATGACTGACCAGACATAAACCATGGATAATTATTCTATCCTTGAATTAAAAACTCGGCCTCAAATAACATTTGAAGCTCAACCATCAAAACAAAGTTTTGTTTCCAGTGTTCGAACTACTACGTGATCGGAAAGATGGATATCAGCTTATACAACTGATTACAGCATGTTGATAATTATTTCTGTAAAATACGCTATCTTAAATTCATATAATATTATATCTTTTTAACCCAAACTTTTGCAAACATTCACATCGTATTTTAAATCTGTAGCCGCTTTTCAAAATAAAAGCACGAGCCTTAAACCAATAATTATACTAATGGGAAAATCACACATTACATGCAGCACAAAAGAAAATTGGATCTTTAAGATTGGAAAAACATTCTCTCTCTCTCTCTCTCTGTGTATATATATATATATATATATATATATATATATATATATATATATATATATATATATATATATATATATATATATATATATATATATATATATATAACACATTAGTAGTGCCACCACCTTTCTACAGTCAAAGCAACGGCCCTGAATAAATGTCTCAGTAAGATAATTATGTACTAAGATACAGTCACACCCAATAAAAGAGATTTAAATGTATGCGGCCAACCATTACCCAGAATTGTACCTGAAGACAAACTTTACACTTTACCGAAGCGTTCAATTTAAATGTATGTTTCCCACTACCGTTTTCTTGACGCTTTTCAAGCTAAGACAAGTCTGCATACAAACTATGAAATACACTAGCAATGATGAAGAAACCAAATTAAACGCAAAACTTTACCAAGTTCCGCAGTGAAGTGTGCATCCGAAACAAAATAGAACTATAAATCAGAATTAACTATTGATAATGGTCCCAGGTGTTTGTTTTGTTTTCTCTTCAGTAGATGTCATGTTCTTTATCCTTTCAACTAAGAGCCGGAAATGTAGCATTATCTATTGTTCAGCAAGCATTTATATGTATGCATTTATTTTGCTCCTTGGATTCGATATTAAGACTAATAGTCAAAATAAACCGTTTCTTAGACCTGTCGATAACTTCTATACAATGCAATATATTCCAGGTACTACGAAATCATAATAAAATCGTGAACTGCGTCTTAGTCATGTCCAGGTGGAATGTAAGCTGAAGGTGCGTGTTGACTGTGTTGTCATATGTGATCATGCATATTAATGAGTATTATGTAGTGTCAGTCTGCATTTGTAAGTTAGTTATTATGACAAAGAGAAATATACTAAATAGCATCATGGTAGCATGACTAATGTACTTTTTATTGTAAGCTCTAGTCCAGTTAATGGTGTGACCTTTCACAAATATTTTGAATACAACATACAATTTCAGAAATATGATCGAATAAATAACATGCTAAGTTGGCTTTATATTCCTTTATTAAACATTAACAAAACACGAGTTTGTAAACAGACACGCATGTCGCTTCTATGCTTCCCTTGATTGCAAAACACATCTAGGACAATTATTATGGAGAGGTGGAATAGGGATGACCTTAGGTTTGAATTTATTTTCTCATATATGTTTTAATATCACTAAATATAGTTGTTTTTATATGATTCTTCTATTTTAATCTAGGAATGATTAAAATGTAGGACAGTACTAAAGCCGCGTGTAAGCTTTCCGACCAACACTGTCATATCAAACTTGTATTACCTACGACGATCATAGTCTAGTCAAGGGGAAATGAGAACGTGCATCACCAATCGCATTTGATAGATTTTAAGAATGGCAGACGCAGCATTTGTCATATTCACTGGGCCGCACTAACGTTTATTTTACATTAGAGACTATTACATTACAAAATCTCATGCATAATAAAACAGATGGAGGCATGCGTACCTTTCTCCGCTCGATAATTAACTTTGGTGATATCTAATTCCATAGCATGGCTATGTACATGTTCATAGTTACCACTGTTGGTCTCAGTTACTGCAACAGTCATGGACATGTCAATAATTACCTCTGTTGGTCTCAATTACTGTTACAAAGCTACGAGTATGATTGAAATTATTCTTTTTTATTCATAATAGTATGCATTGTCACAACACTAAACGCTGCTGATATAATTGGAAGAGAGTAGGAGAGAAAAGCAAGACAAAAAGAAGAAACGGCATATATGTTATGTACTGCAGACGGGTTTTATAGCCTTTCTATTGTACATGATAGGCTATGCGTGGAGGCCATTATATTTGGTGGTGAAATAACATCAGAAATCTCGGTATGATCCACTGACCCATCAAAAGTTACTGCTAATCTTGCCTACCAAAGCTGACCAAATCCGATACTAGAACCCAGGCGGACAGATGTTATATGTCAGTTACCAGGTAAAGGCGAGTGCCTTAGACCACATGTAACGCAAATGCCACATTTAGGTCAGTATAAATATAGCCCTCCTGCATGCTTCCGATGACAGTACAAATCGATTTTATCTGGTACGGGCATAACTTTGACAGCAAATCTCACATCCCTTATCATAAATCTAATACTTTATTTAGAATAAGTATGAGACAAGAAAAACAAAACAAATAAGTTATTTTGTTCAATGTTTCACCATTGACAATTAAGGACCATTGACCTTTGCACCTATGTCAAAATATGATCAAACTTAACGTCTGTCCTCTTTGTCACAAACAAAATAAAAATAAAAACGTGAATGCGGGAAAACAGGTTAAGAGTTTGATGCCCTAGTAAGTTTGCTTAAAATATATTTTAAGAAAATCTATAAAAGATAAAAGATACTTTCTGCAATCGAGTCTGTACGGCATACATGCATTATTTTCTGTAGGAAATTGTTGCTATCGGCCAGATTATTTACGTTAATTCAATGTATCAAGAATCAATTTCTATGCAAATTTTGTTGCAAGATGTAATTGACTTGTAGAATGTAGGATGCAAGGAAGTGAAAAACTACTACTAAAGGATTGTACTGTGCCAAAAAACTGTTATTGTAGAAATTTAAATAATTTCACGTTTTTCTAAGTCATACTGTGATACTCGTTCTTTGATGCGCTGCGCTTTCTAATTGAAAGTGAAACCAACATGATCATAGCGAGAATGCAGACAACGTTAGAACTAGATGCAATAAACAGAAGGTACAACGTTCCAATTTGAGAAACACGCTGTTTAACGAATCACTGAAGTGTACCAAAGAGTATTAACTGACGTTTAAATATCATTTTAAAAAGGTAGACCTCAAAAAGGTTCCATTTGTATCACTATAGAGATTTATAAGTGACGCCAACAGTTCATACAGTTTTCTGTTTATCTGGTGTTATTGCTTTTAATTACATGGTATTTCCCTGACAACGACTAAACAAGAAAACACGTTAACATCAGTTTCTTGAAAATATATATTTATTAAATAATGTACTAATTAATTACTAATTTTTAAATCGGCTAGAATGACAAGTTGCACCTACAACAAGCAGCCCATCTATTCCTAAATAAAGTACTGCATTGTGCCTCTTACTGTGGCATGTTTGCACATTTTAAAATATATTACATTCATGCACGGGAAAACTGTGCTGCATCTTGAGCCTGTAAAGACATTATTCGTATAGTTTCTGGAGATAAAACTATTCTATGGACGCGCCAGGACTGATGAGGTCCATATTTGGTTTTGAAACAGTATTAGAAAAAAAAAACTGGTCATCGACATCGAAATATTGGTTTCTTTACCACTATACCTCCTCCCCCATGATAAAATCATAGAACCACCACATCCATAAAAATAACGTGGCTTTTAACATGATGGCATAAGGCAATTCTAATACAATAATCAGAAAATACATTCCTATTCCTCATTTAAGCGCCACTTTCTAAACTAAAATGATAGTTGTTTTTTGTTTTTTTTTCATAAACAACTCTGCAATCCCTCTCGCATAAGGCAACGAATACAGGGTAAGAGAGCATACAGAGTAAGAGAACATACAAGAACAAGAGTTCTTATCCCAAGGGAACGTTTTGTGTTATATGACCCCAATACTATAATATCCTTATTGTTCTCACTATGTAATGTGTATGCATCTCATTGGATATTGGTTTAGTTACATGATAACAGTAATATCGAGTTATATAAGGATTTTGAGATGAGATCAATGCTTGTTTAATGAATCTATTTATAATGGTAAACTTGCTTTATATTTTTGTTCCCAACAAATAACAAATGACTAAAGTAGATCATGTTTGAATTGGTCAATAATTATAGGCATCTTTCTTTTTGTTGAAAATTCAAGCTGTATGTTCTACTTCAGTGATAAAAGATTGATATTGGTGAGAGAAGAAACAATGCCCAGTCAGTACAAATCATAAGCCACGTGCAATAAAGAAACATTAGCCTTGTCTGTCATCTTGCTTGTCCTACATATATATATATATATATATATATATATATATATATATATATATATATATATATATATATATATATATATATATATATAATGCATTTTTAAAAATTTGTTTAAAAGTTTGACTTTCAGAAATAATGATCATATTATTACCAAATTTGCTCAACTAAAAACTGCCTTGAATATAAAACGTTTCTTCCTTACCTTAAAATCAAGCTATGGACACAATCTTTGGCCAGTTCTGTGTGGAAACTATTTTTCTGCATATGTGTCCAAGATTTTTAGATAACACAATAAAAAGCCTTTATGATATCCTATTTGCACACCATCGAAAATGATTTGATATATGTTGTGTAAAACTATTGTGATATTGTACAGAAATTTGTGCCTTTTATTCCTGTTAGTAATCTTCACCTTTCATTTATGAAATCAATTGGTTTCTTCCTCATACTAAGTGCAAGTCATACGTTTGGTAACCGAGACAATGAAGCACTCTTTTCATTGCTTGATAAACGATTCTTATTTCTTTCTGTACGACACTGACCATTCGACCATCTAAACACAAAATCAATAGTACTGTTTCTTATCAAGAGATGACACCTGGATTTTATCTACCCAAAGGGAGGAGGGAGTATAAAAAAGACACTAGGAAAATATTACTGATACAATAATAGTCATCATCTTCCTTCTCTACTATGCTATAACTTTATTCGAACCGTTTGAAGGATGACACTTATACTTGCCTTAATCTGTTCATTGTTTCTGAGCTTTTACTGTGCCTTATCTTTGTATAAATGTAATACTGTGCTAAATTACCTCCCACCACCACCACACTTCAGAGCCTGCTTCCTAAGGGGCATATACATAGTTAATTTAGCATGAATAAACTGGAAAACTGTTCATTACGGTCAACTTATGTGCCATTCTCCACATCTCATATATATTGTTTGTAAGATACTAGAGCCCAAAAATAGAAAAACATTTATCACTAATGTAAGCTTTGCCTATGATTTACATTCTAAAATCAGTATTTTTCACATCAGTTCCAGATTTCTTATATGCTCATTAATATCTTAGGGCTTTTAGTCCATCAATGTAACATTCGTTTTCACAGCAGAAATATTTTGATCATACATACATATATATATATATATATATATATATATATATATATATATATATATATATATATATATATATATATATATATATAGTTTTTAATGCCGTTTCCAATTACTATTTATTCATCTTACACTGTTAGCTATATAGTTCTATAAATAGAATCATGCAAACCCAAACCGTTGCATAAAAGAAGTGAAAATTGTACGATACTTTTAATTGTCTGCATTTTAATTTGTTATTTTACCTTTTCTACATTAATATAGTACTAAAGGAGAGACTGATCTGCATGCTGTTTTTGTCCGTCCAGCATCTACATTTGTAATCAATATCATTTTCTAGTTCAAAATTACTCAATGTTGTTTTCATTAACACTTTACCGGCTCCATAAACCTACTGTTTGCATGTCTTGTATGGCAACATACCTTGAAAAATTCAATAAAAATTGCATACTACACAGAGTACATTCTTATATGCGCAACTTTACACTACATTGAAGAATTATCATGCATCACTTCTCTCCAAGTGATCGAACTATATTTCCAACGATTCAAACAACATATCTGCTTATCTCAAGTACAAGCTGTCCACTAAGTTTGGTAACTAGATAATAGAAAACCGTTCTTCCTTCAAAGTGACCTTGACCATTCACCAATGTCTCGAGACTACAACGGATAAAGATCTTTGTAACCCTAAATGCAAGTCTCATAAATGCACATGGTAACTAAAGATGTACAAACATCTTTAAAGGTGATGTCCATTTTAACAAAAACCATGACAACACAGACTGTAATTTTGGTAGACTGGAGTGAAGGACCATTCTTACTGACTGCAGACCTTTCATATGCTACCAGTAGTATCCCATTGGATCTTTATGTATTAACTAATTCTGTACTAATACCATGCAGTTTAAGATAAACTTTAAAAATCTAAACGGAATCAAAAAGTTACAATGAGGTTGATTTTTGTAGCGCAAGAGACCTGTAGCACATTTTAAAAAATGGAATATTTAGTATGTCATACACAACACAAATTTTTTTTTATATTTTTCATGTATCATCCAACAGCATCAGTTAAAACCCAAACACCTACTATGTTGCTCTACCCGATTTCATCATTGAATCAATGACTGGCTCAGGTAAATCTAGGTGTTGTTGGATTCTACCGGTCCTGGACCAGTGTGTCTTAACTCAAATTTCAGGCCCATTCCTATCTTTGGTAATGAGACACAAAAAAACAAACATTCAAATTGATTTTGTGAAAAGAAAAAAAAGACAACACTCAAATTTTCGATGCCTTTTATTTCATCACTTTTGACTTATATCTATGGCTAATTAAGAAATATGAAAAAACTTGTTCTTGTTTCACATTCACAATGATTGATCTTGTTTCAAACAATTTTCACATTTATGAAATTTCTTTGAACTTAATTTTTAACAAATTTTGGATTTCTCAAAAATAAAAGACCCAAATCTTTCTTTTCTTCAGTATTGCAGTCGTTTTCAAATTTGTGCACAAGTATGATGGCATATCACTGATAGATTTCTATATGAACTACAAATTCAAAATGACATCAAGAACAGATTATGCTAATGAAAGACTTGAATTTTAACATGGTGAAGCACTATGAAAATAGACTTCATTCATTATGTACACAAGAATTCCGTCTAAACAGCAATGTTAGCTTTATTAAACACAATACACTAAGTATTACAACTGAAAACACACATACAAATCAAATTATTTAAAATTGCATGGATACATTCATTCATACATGTTCTTTGCATTCAGTCTCATGAAAAATTAGCTGTGCTACTGTCTTTCCAAACTTGTGTTATGTGACTAACTTAATTTGTTTTCAACTGATACGAACAAAACTTTTAACTTCAGATTAGAAAATTCAACATACAATTTCATGCACTTTCACCTTTACTTCTCCATAAATTAAATTAAACTATTTAGCACAAATCTAAGAAACAGTCGAACCCACTTATCTCGACCTTGGTTAACTCGCCAACCCTATTAAGTCAAGGTTTATGAAGTGGAACCATGAAATTCTCTCTTTGTCTTAGCATTTTCTCATCAGTTATGTCGATTCTTTTATGTCGACAAACCCTTATATCTTGAGCCAAAAAGAGGGCCAAATCTGCCACTGAACGTCAGTTATCTCGATCCCCATGACCAATCGCAAGCGATTTTTCTCTTATTGGTGACAAAAATGTATCATCTAGCAACAGACATTTTGGTTATTTAATTTGTTTAAACAATCATGGATTTGGACTGGATAAATAAAAAAGGGGGAAAGAAAGAAGCCACAAACTTGATTAAGCAATGCATTGGAATCAATCAGTACACAAATAATCCTTTGATTGTATCGACCACCCCATCTTAGCATAATCTGCTTATGCTGACATCTGGGCTGAGTACTGTATACTGTGACAATACCGTACTATACCTATAACTGGCCGACTTCTGATGACGCAAATAGAACAGATAAAATTAATGGAATGGCTAATCCTTGTTTGATATGATAAAAAGTTAAAACATGTTCTATGATGTACGTATGATGGCGAAGTTCGTCAATTAATTTTCAACTGGAGTATGTCGCCAAACATAAATCCAGACAGTGTAAATATTTGTGCATTTTACTCATTGTAAACAATCCCGTGTTACACTTAGACAATTAAACTCCGCAAGAAGAAATAGGAAACAATACATAATTTTTGCATAATTAAAAATAATTATTTCTCAAAATATAGCAGTGAAAGAATCCCTATATTGGGTGTTCACTTTTGCTACAGCAATACATGTATATGGTCCAATTTTGCCAGATGTTGACTTGTGTAACTTTTTTTCATGGGAATGGAGATCCTATTTTGCATGGCCTTTTGATTTTTTATCTCTTGTGATCGGTTAAGTTTCTGCTATCTTTGGACTTACCAATAATATGATCATACTTGGTTCACTGCGCATGTGCTGAGTTCACGTAGCATGTGATCATGCTCCGCATGGTCGTGCACTCCAATGACAGTTCACTAACTCTTGTTGATCTTGTCTGAAGGATAACATTCTGTTTATTTTTTCCCTTCTAAAAATGTCTGGAGGTGTTAAGTGAAAACTGGACAATTAATCGATAGAGAAAAAGTATGAAATTATACTACAGCCAGAAAAAGGAACGAAACTGGCAGACCTTAGAAGTCACCATGGCATTCCAGCAAACACCAATTCAGGATGGAAAAAGAAGGCTTACATGATAAAGCAAATTTACGAGAAGTCAGTCTTTGATCCAGCCAGAAAAAAACTTAGAGTGGCTGAGCACAAAGATGTCGACGATGCTGTGTTTGAATTTTTCACAAATACACGAGCAACAAACCTTCCCGTAAATGGTCCCTTGCTGATGGAGAAGGCGGACATCCTTGCTGCAAAGCTAGGACAACCTGACTTTAAAGCAAGTCAGGGGTGGCTGGATCATTTCAAAAAGATGCACAACATTGTCTTCATAACAATTTGTGGAGAGAGAGGTGCGGTTGAACAGAAACAAGTGGATTCATGGCTGAAGATTCAAATGTGCACAATTTTGGATGCCTATGAGACTCATAACATTTATAATGCCGCTGAAGCTGGGGTGTTTAGGAGTGCCTTCCAGGCAAGACCGGAATTTCGTGGGGAAGTTTGTCACGATGGAAAAAAAAATGAAGGACCGACTTACATTGATCATTGCTGCTAACATGGATGGAAGTAAAAAACTCCTGCTTAATGTTATAGGAAAATCCATGAATCCCAGATGCTTTAAGCAGAACAAAAGTTCTCCAATGTGATTACGATGGCCAGCCAAGAGCCTGGATCACAGGAGATCTATTCAGAGCATGGGTGAAAAAGTGGGACAGGAAGTTCCAAACAGAGAAAACGAAGGTGGCACTGATCTTTGACAACTGTAGAGCTCATCCGGATGTTTCTGGTCTCAAGGCCATTAAGATCTTTTACCTCCCATCTAACATGAGTAAGCTCCAACCAATGGACCAGGGGATGATCCAAGTGCTTAAAGTGTACTACAGGAAAATGTTGATGCGCCAATACCTGCTCCATGATGAAAAGAAGGCACAGTACACCCCTTCTCTTCTAGAAGCAATAAACTTCCAGAGATCAGCCTGTAATGTCGTGAAGGAAACAATCTCAAACTGCTGGATGTATTGCGTCATTCAGGATATTTCTGATGACATGTTTCAGGCACAGTGCTGTGCAGCCACAGAAGTGGCGAAAAAAATCAAGCCTTACAGATGACATCTTGGAAGAGGACGCACAGGAGTTGGCCATCACTGTCCAAGGAATTCAGAGAATTGAAAAAGACATCGTTACTGATAGCGTGATCAGTGATGAAGATATTGTTTCAGCACAGGCAAGCATGCAGCAATGACAAAGATGAAGAAGTTTCAGACGAAGATTTGAAACCAATTCCTTCAGCTGATGAGGTGTTAGAAATAACACAGAAAATTTGACAGTATGGTTCTTCTGTAGGAGATGAAACTGTTTTAGACAGCATAAATAAGACTGAAGCATTTGTTTTCAAGCAGATTGTTAAAGGAAAAAGCAAAAAAGCATTTTAGACTTTGTAAAGAATCCTTAGTAACCACATGTACAATACTTTTCAGAGCTGTCAGAGTGAAATGGCTCACAAATTTAATTTGGCACTGGTTAGCTCTTTGAAGAAAAAAAAGAACTATACCCTGCACGTTTTTTGTGATTTTGTGAGCGATCTTTTTGTTTGCAATGTTGGAGATTATAATAAAGTTTTGTATCAAGAATCGATGGTAGTATGTATTGCTTACCGGTGAATCTCTGCTGTTAGTTGGTGCACATATGCCTTTTGTTAGCAAACATGTACATTTTTAATGCATGCCAATCGCTTCATCAAACAAATCGCGGCAATGCTGTTGTGTAAAAAAACATCCAAAAATATGTGCATGTACATTCTCATTTATTAATGCACATCATGTACATAATGAAATTTCAAGCATATGTTAATACATTGCCGCCATATTGGTTTTCGTTTATCTCGATCATTGGTTATCTCGATGTTTTTTGGCAAACCCTTATGCTGGCAACATAACCAGGTTTGACTATGTCTATATGTGTGTGTGTGTGTTTATATATATCTGTATCTGTAACAAAATTATATATTGCAAATGCACATATGGCATTGTTTGAAAACATTTATTAACTTATGAAGCATGTTTAGTCATTAGAATTATGAGTGCAAGTTATACATATACCATGCATGTATTCAAATCATATACTGTGAAATACTGCTATTATCTATTTTATAAAATTTTATCACAAAAAGGTTTGACTGTCTCAGAAACTTGAACATACAAGCTCATATTTCATTTTAAAGCTGAATAAATAAATGTATATTATCTCCACTGTAATAAGATAGTACAATGAAATCTACATAGATGTCATATCATTCTAATGCATACAAAAGCACTTAAATTTTCTTACACAAATTACTAAGGTCATAGATAAAAATACTTTTGGTACAAATGGTAAAGAAAAAACTTCACAAGCTAAAATAAAATCAATATTCTACAACAAAACCTAAATTTTAAACAAAGAAAAGAATAATGGGACATAACTGATAAATCCCAGTCCTAAGGATAAACAATTCCAAACCATACACCAACAACTGGCAGTCCATGTGGACATCAAAGTATGACTCTATAGCCCCAGACCTATAAACAGTTAGAATGATATAACAACAGTTGTTAGTCAATGTGAACATCAAAAAGTATTAATAATTCCATCCTTTCCTACATATTAACAGTTTGAACAATACACCAGAAACTGTTAGGCCATATGGACTTCAAAGTAGAAGTAATTCGCATCTTTCATAATTACAGACTGTTACAACCAAACACCAGTAATTGTCAGTCCAAGTAGAGATCAAAACAAAAAGCAATAAAGATAGACCACTTTCAGTAAGGTGCAATGAAATAACATGTATGGCTATTGCCAATAATAAAACATGCATTTATGAAGTTCAGATCTGTGATTTGAGACTAGTGCAACCAGGGTAAACAATATGCTCGCCTGCAACGATTTCTAGACATTTAGACCTTAATTACCATCAGTATAGTGTCAGACAATGCACTTCCGAATCTCATCGAGGTCAAAGGCTTATTGCTAATTCTCTCAACTTGAAGCAATCTTTGTGTTATTATCATTTTGTTTTCAATTTCAAGTGGAAGCAGAAATCACTTCTCTCTTCAGAATATATTTTTATGTACACAAGACAATGTCCAATAAGCTTATGTGTTGCCTTTGCTTTTCCATTAACTCAAGTATCTGAATGTTCCTTTTCATACTTCTATATGGACTATTTACAACCTTTAAGTGTCTTTCTTCATTGGATGAGGTTAAAGGAACTTCACTGAATCAGCCTAGGTCAGCTAATAATGTATGTGCCTTGAATCAACCAAACAAGTGCATGTTAAGATCGTATCACTGAATTAGCCTAGGTTAGCTTAGACATCCCTTGATTCAATAGAATAAGTGCAGGTTAGTTTAGACATGCATCCCTTGACTCAATAGAATAAGTGCAGGTTAGCTTAGACATGCATCCCTTGACTCAATAGAATAAGTGCAGGTTAGTTTAGACATGCATCCCTTGACTCAATAGAATAAGTGCAGGTTAGCTTAGACATGCATCCCTTGACTCAATAGAATAAGTGCAGGTTAGTTTAGACATGCATCCCTTGACTCAATAGAATAAGTGCAGGTTAGCTTAGACATCCCTTGACTCAATAGAATAAGTGCAGGTTAGCTTAGACATGCATCCCTTGACTCAATAGAATAAGAGCAGGTATAAATCCTGTTACTGATTCCACCCCGTTAGCAATTTTAGTGTCCCTGCGCATGGGAATATATTCTAACTGCCATGAGATGAAATAACTTTCATGCATTTCTGAACAATAAAACACCATAATAAGAAATCAAAATATCTGGACACAGCAATTAAGATAATGCAGAGGTAACATAGCATTATAATTATTCGATATTCACACATGGAAAAATTTAAAATAAATGGATGATTTTTCATTGTGACTTAAGATGTTAGCATCAATACTCCATTCACACATCATACAAATTTCAATAAGTGGCTTTCAAACTAATTAAAATCATACAAATATTTTCTTTTGTTGGTAATACAAAATGGAATGTTAGTTGATTATACATAATAAATTTATCCATCTAAACTGGGTCTCAAACATGCAGCCCACAAAGCCGTATATTGTGGCCTGCAACATGACTGGCATCACAAGGTGTCATGAGAGATAGTATAGGTGGTGCTGCTCTTGGGACATTGAAAATGCACTCAGTGTAACTTGAGTATGAGATGCCTGATCTAAACTTTAATATCAGGAGATAAGAACTCAATGTTACAAAGAATAAAGCACATGCAGGTCAACATCTCTGATATGTTCACAAGCAATGGGCTTCAGTTCATTGCCACAGTACAGACAATAATGTTAACAGTCTAATGATGACCTCAAGAGTACCAGAAGATCATCTTGTCATACACTTGCTAATGGCATTATTTTCAGGTTAAGCCCCAGATCAATTACACCATAACCTGTAACAAACACAAAACTAAAATATCCATCCTGGCCATGGATATCTTAAAACACACCAGTAAATTTTAAACATATCATTGTTTTGCAATTTACATCCACAGGTTACAATCATATTTAGCTTTGTGCTAAGTAGCTACAACAAAATTGCATAATAATTTTATAATCTAAAGATTATAGCATGTTAATTATTTGTTTGTAAAGCTTCAATGGTGCATTTTTTCCTCAAACCAATCTGTAGCTAAAATTACAAATGTGTTGTTAACAAGTCATAAATGTAATATTACAGTTTTACTGCTAAAAATCTATTCAGATTGTTCAGTTCAGATTTAGGTTTAGGGAAACCAAAATTTTCATTATGTACAAAGATGAAACCAATTGGATAATGAGGTTCACTTTTCTCATATTGCACACATGTATGGTGTTCATATTATACGACATGTCAAAGATTTTAAATCGCGTTATAGTGAGGGCATGTTTACACATTTGTTTTGCCCACTTCATGTTGACTATAAAGGTGTTGTGCATAGCTATGCATGTCCTGCTCTTATTTTCACTGTCTTTTGTAACCAAGGCAATGAAATCCACCTTATGCATCAAGAAAGACCTGCCTTTTAATGGAAATTTTTAAGAGTGGAAAGGCGGCAGGCTTCATACAAACTTATGAATGATAAATTCAAAGACTTTTTTCCAAACTTTCACAGAACAGGTATTTAATCTAAGACTTATTCTAACACTTTGTCACTCTGTATTTTGTTTGGTATCCCAATGAACAGTTGAAAAGTAAGAGGTTGAATTTTTTTTTATCTTTTAATTGTTTTAATGTTCGTTTTTACCTACATAATTTGCATCTTATAGAGTTATCTCCCTTCCACAGTTGAAGTTACTTTCTATAACATGCAAACATTTTGGTTTATTTAAATTGTTAAAGAGAAGACCTTAGGGTAAAATACTTGATTTTGCCAGACTTTCAAGGCCTGCGATAAGGTATCCCCATTTACTCCAATTCTTCAAAGACCTCCCAAGACCCTTTTTAAAAAGAGCAACTTCTTATTTTACAATATTTTTAGGAGATTGTGAATAGGAACAAATTCATTTTTGACTTTTCAAGAGTTTCTGATCCGAGTATCTTACACTGGATTTCAACAGATTATGTTTGCTACCTATATTTTAAACATGAACCATGTTTTATTTACAACTGGGGAGATTTGTATTTTTAATATACACATTTGCTTACTTGCTTGATTATTTAAACATCCAAGTCAGACCTCCCGCCTATTTGGAAGCTGTGATAACTGAGCTGGTAAACTATTGGACTTTTAACTCAAAGGTCATGGATTTAAAGCCTAACACAAGACTAGGTCAGCTGCCTTATTTGTGTCCTGTGCAGTTGACAAGTTGAAAGTGCTGCTAAGTATCAACCAAGTTTTATAAATCTTAGAGATAATTACTTAACTTTTCAGATCAGTATATCATCCTAATTACACTGTTTTTCGAGTATTTAGCAGACATAAAGTTGCAATTTAAAAAAAACAGACACAACTATTAAAAGTGATTAATTATATGCTTTGATATAATCCTACTTATTCTAAAACCAAACAACTGCACATCTTTGTAAAATGTCAGAAATTTACAAGAAAATTACACCATTTCCTGCAAACCATGCAATATATATATGTGTGTGTGTGTGTGTGTGTGTGTGTGAAGATTACAAATATCAGTTTGATAATGAAATGATAGGTGTATAATGGAAAAAATTTTAGTCAAGAAGCTGACAAGAGTCTGAGTGTCAAGTAGGTCCCAAAGATATTGTCCAAAAGTTCTAAAGAGGGTGGGACCAACAAATTGGAATTGAATTAAAAGTATAAAGTGAAACTTAAATGTGGTTAGTCATACACAAAGAAACCTAGGTGATATCGAGCTTCAAAGTGGTTTCGACAATTATATCTTGAGCTTCATATAAACAAGTGCTCCATGGTAAGTAGTGTCTCGATGATGAATTGTTTTGTGATGGTTCAGCATTCCATTTATACACAGATGTGGCTTCAGCTAAATTCAGCTGGTGTTACTGAGGATATGTAACATTCAATATCCAACAGAACCAGAACTGATAAATGATCAAAGCAAAAAGGAATTTCTAATTCTAATGACGCATTTACTGAAAGCTTTCTTCAAACAGGATGTTCTAAATTTTAATATTTCGAAAACAGTTCACTAAATTTTACAAAGAAATGCCAGTGTCACCTGCACCTCAATATACTTTTCCAACCTTTCAATCTTCCATCTGAGACACGTTTCTTCCAAAACTTGACACATCCCTGAGAGCTTGCTCTCTTGCTTTTTCCAGCCATCATACAGCTTGCATCAAGCCAAACATGAAAGCTGCACTCAATCCACCAGATACAGGAACTGTCACGAACCAAGCAAGGATTATGTTTCGGAAGAGTTTCCAATCTACTGTGTCCTTGGACCTTACTCGCCCTGTAATGACGACCGAGCCCACCTTGCAATGTGTCGTGCTGATTGGGATTCCGACATTGGAGGCAATTAGGACTGTAAGTGCTGACCCTATTTCAATGCAGAACCCACTGTGAATGAGAAGGAAAAAAACACTTTATACTTCTTGTAGTCAAAAATGAAATAAAAAGACGTCAATTATTTCTGAGCCTTCTACAGAAATATTGACGATGTGATTGGTTTTCATTCCTCTACTCAAGCGTTCAAGTGCCTGACAATAATACAAAGACAATTTTTCTCGAACAAAATAAAATGTGGAGAGACAATTTTTCAGGAGGATAATAAAATCTGGAACTTTGTCAGTGCTAGATCACAATGCATTACCTCTTTATACTGATGGCTTGAATATGCTACATTAAACGAGATCAAATACTGAATTGTGAATACTCATGTCCCTTGTGGTCACACTCAAATATCAATATCCCTCTGAACACTTGTAACCTGAATTACAAATGAAGTCTTTTCTTCTCTCTTATTTCCTAACAGAGAATATGACGTTAAACAAGATCCACACAACATTTTGTCTGGCAGATATTTATGGCTCTTCCATAAAAACTATACATGGGACCCAGAAAAGGCGTTTTTAATGTGTGTAGCCACCCATACATGCAATTTAATTTTTTTTATCATTTGAATATGAACATTGTGAAATCAAAGTACCCTGGCATGTATTTTTTTTTTAAAATTGCCTTCCTTGGGTCCCATGCATGTTTAAATAAAACAGCCCTTAGCCATTTCGCCAGGGAAAGACTAACTTTGAAAACTAATTTTCAAGACACTAATAAAGGTCAGTAATATATTTCAATCACTTGTACAAATTTCATTTCTTGGCATAGCAATATAAATTTGGTTCTTCTGTAAAGAAGGTAAATTCAGCTCTGAGGAAAAATACTTATAAAAATTAGACTCCCATATGTGATTTTCAGGGTAAATTTCACTATTTCTCTAAAGAGTGTTCAATAAGGTAACACCTGCTCTGTCTGATATGTCATGGAGTTCTTACAAATTATGGCTGGAATAAATGTCATGTGATTATAATTGTTAACATAGCTTTAACAATATTTTTAGTCATATCACTACGGTGTCTGCAGAGTGGCAGTTTATAGTGATGTCCAGCACTGGGGCATCATGCTGCAGACATGTCCCACCCAGTCACATTATCCTGACTCCAGGCCGACCAGTCCTAACACTAACCTCTTAATGCTGAGCATCAAGCGAGGCAGCTATTAGTGTCATTTTTTAAAAAGTCTTTGGTATGCCTCGACTGGGGATCGAACTCACGACGTCCCGCATCCGCTCTAACCAATAGGCCATGGGAGCGATTCTTGGATAAATGTGCATCTGGCAAATCCACAGGTGTAAAATGACATTTATACAGGCATTTTAGAAAAGTATACATTTTACGTTTATTTTTATGGAAATAAATATGAATCTAAACAATTGTTTTAACTCTGCACCAGATTATTTGAGCAAAAGTCCACAACAGTTCTTTTACAAACAAGTTAATTACATGTAAAAGTCATGGAAGCAAGTGCTGTAAACAATACACATCACATTTCAACATAACCTATTGTTGTTTTGGTCCTTATTTAAAGGTTACCTTTTACAGAGGTAATCATGTGGGATGCTGAATGTGATGTATCTTGTTGCACTTGTTGGGCAATGACCTTTGTCATCAAGTCTATTGAATTCTGTGATGCATCAATGTTTAGACCTTAATGTTCCAATCAGAGCATGTGCTACATCCAGACGAAATGAGATCAAGTCCCAATTACGTTTATTAAGAGAATTATGATCAATGACATAGGCACTGTCTTACACAATATAAAATAGTTGGAATGATGGACAAGTGGAACATGACTGAAATCCCACATCATGAACCGATAGCTGGTCAGGTTTGCAGGTAAACTATGTATACATTATAGCATAAAAAGAACTAATAAAGAAGTAATTTTATACCCTTTAACAACAATTCGGCATTACAAAACAATGCATAAGTATTCTTCTCTGGCATTCCTTGCTGCACGAGTTCAGTTGTGGTAAGATTGTAGAGAAGCATGCAGTATCTAAGGGGGAGTGGGAGCATCAGCAACGAATAGCTGACTGACATGCGGCAGAATTACCAGTATGACTTCTGTCAGGGCCAAATAGCTGACATGCACTATAGTCTATGAAGCAGAATCACCAGCATGACTGATGTCAGTGCTAAATATCAAATGTTTGGGGCTTACTCGCCAATAAGGACTCACTGACATAACTGTAAAGGCAGAAATGCCACAATTTGAGGCTTGCTTCTTGGTTGATATTTACAAGATCAAAATCTCCATTTTCCATTATTTTGTCTCCAGAAAATTCCAAATCGACATCAAAGTCTACCATTTTTAATATACATAGGTGACGGAAGATTTATAGTTATTGACTGGAAATTTTTTCTTTAAGGTTCAAATTAACTGTGCTATGAAATAGATATTTACTTGGGGAAACCCCTTGCACAGACTAATAGAATGTATTGTTGAAATGAGACATGTATGTAAATTTGGAATACCAGTCTGTGGTGTTGACAAGGTTAAGTAATTACCTTTCATAAATGTTTCTATTGGAATGATGCATTATTACATTAAATATTGCACAAAAAGCAATCACAATTATGTCCAGAGAGGAAACATTTTGGATCTAATAGTTTCCTCTAAAAAATCAGTAATTCTTTGTTTATTCATTATTGCGCTTGACTTTTGTATCAATGCACCAGTAATAAATTTTTTATTTTCATTGAAACTGTAAATACCTAACTCATTAAAACAAGGCCTGCAAATTTGGTCAATACAAACATAGCTAATATAACAAAGTACAATCTTAATAATACCTGGATGGTGTTATCTTTGTTAGGTCCTCTCCCATGGTCTGTATGACTCTTCTGCCCCAGATCCAAAGACCTACGGAAATTCCAGCACCACCATACACAAGAATCCAGATGGGTACTGGGGCTTCCTGGGCTGCACTTCCTGTTGTGGCTGTCACCCAAAGGGCAACCACTGGACCAATACAATTGCTGGAATAAATGAACATACTTACATGAATTCGAGTTACATTAATGTAATAAAGATTTCACATCTCATTCTTGTTTTGATAAATATAGTTCTCAATGACAAGGTGCAAATCCTAACTACTGAAGCATTTTGCCAATCTTTTCTATCTCAATGATATAACCAAATGAGAAAAATGACATGTTGACAACTGTGACCTTAATTTTCACAATCTGCTTTAATCTTTGACCTGCTTTTCAACTTACGAGAGAACTGAAATACAATTCAATATGAAGTCTGTCTCCAAGTTATTGAAGCTTCTCTGATATAAATCAAAAATACAAAATATGTTTTGACCATTCTACATTATTAGAATTTAAAATATAAGATTTCAGCCAGTTTCAGAAAATAATAAATACAGTGATTACATTTTTATCATATCAGTTTCTGTGTTTATGTGAATTGGGTTTTCAATGTAGCTTTAATAATCTTTCCGTGATAACACTACGATGTCTACAGCAAGGCAGTTTATAGTGATATCTAGCACTGGGACATCATGCCATAGCCATATAGTATAATGTCCTGCTCAGTCACATTATCCTCACACCAAGCCAAGTCCTAACAGTAACCCAGATCTGCCAACCCTGACGAGTCATTCTCAGTAAGGTAGTTGATTATTTTCCGTATGTCTGACCAGCTTTGAGTAAGGTGTAAAAAATATAAACTAGTGTAGAGCTTGTTAAAAGTTCGTTATTCGATACCTGCAGTGAAAATAAACATTATGTTCAACTGAAGAGACAGTAAAGTACATGCAGACGTTATTTACCACTAGTACAGTTGCACAAACTCAAGTTACAACCCCTTCACAGCTCAATGGCTTGTTGCTGTCTCTCAACGAGACGTAATTCTTATCTTTTTCCATTGCCCATGATGAAATTATATCTCCCACCACGAGTCGTACTCAAATTGGCATATGATGTCTAAACAATGTAATTCCATTCCATTTTTTATTCACAAGAATCTAAATATTCCTTTTTATTCTTCAGTTCTGATTATTAACACTTTTAAAGGGCTTATTTTCCCATTTGTCTTCAACATGCACGACTTGCTGGACGCCATTTTTAAATAATATCTTTAATCAACAGTTGGATCATACAGAAGCTTTGCATGAACAAATATAGTGGTGGTTTAAAGCGTCAGAGGTGCTGCTGTAAAATTAGCCTGGTTCCTTGACGAATTTCACTAATTCTAATATGAAACTCGGATCAAAATCAAACATAGATGAATAAATTTTCCAGATTTTTTAGCAATGATCTTTTTTCTGTAGTTTTTACTTTTTTGCCCTAAGTCCGTATTTTAAGGGTAATTTTCATAAGGCTTATGGCAAAATCATAAGAGTTGGCAGGTCAGGTAACCTCTTAATGCTGAGCGTCTAGTGAGGCAAGTTTTAGTATGCCTCTGCCAGGTTTAAACCTGCAACCTTCATTATTTGAAGGAGATGCTCTGAATACTAAGCCACCAGAGCAGTCATGTACATTTTTGAGTTTGTGAGAAATGACAATTGCACTGGTAGCTAAATTTATAGATTGGAGAAAGGTTTCTATCTCTGATATGAAGACACAGTTGGGTATAGCCCATTTGTTGACTGGATATGGATTTCTATTTCTGCTGCAAAAAAAATAACTGGGTATAGTTTCATTTGTTGATTGGATAAGGGTTTCTATTTCCACTGCAAAGACAAAGTTGGGTATTGCTTCATTTGTTGATTGGATAAGGGTTCCATTTCTCCTATAAAAACATTACTTAGTGTAGCTTAATTCATTATTTGGATATGGGCTTTATTTCATCAAAAACATCACTTAATTCATTGACTGGAGAAAGGTTTTTATTCCTGCTACAAAAACATTTATTTGAGAAGGAGCAATCAATTTCTTTCTGCATGTTAGACAAGTTTTAAGTAAGAACAAACAAAATATCATTTATTGCTATTTTAACACTAGAAAACATCTAAAAGCCCAGTGTGATTCAATACAGTGAAGGTAAAGAGTGTGTTCAAATGGCCTAAAATGTTTTAAAGTTAACTTGAATATCAATTATCTCCTGTGCAGTTTAAAAAACTGCAGTTCCAAACCCTTTGGAACTCAATGGCTTCTTGAGCTCTCTCAACAATATTTAAATCTGACATCAGCCATTGTGACAACAATCATCTTTCCAGCCATCTGACAGACTTGAATCACTAAATGTAATTGTTGCCAACCTTACTTTTTCCCCCCAAAAAATCAGAATTTTCCCTTTTCTGTTTGTCAAGTTGATCTAGTTCCCTGACCAACTCTACTTAATCTAATATGAAACCTGGCTTTTAATCAAAGAAAGAAATTCAAATATCTGGATTTTACAGCAGTTACAGTCAAATCATAAGGGTTGACTGGTCTGGGATTCTATTTCCACTTCAAAATACTGTTAGGCGTTTCTTTGTCCAAGACATATGTATGTAAAACAAAAAATCGTTTTTGGTGACCTGACACTTATTAAGCTGTTATCAAGTACTAAGATTAATTTTGTTATTATTTTGCATGTGTGTATTTTCTGATTTCTCCAACACAAAATTAAATAAAGGTAACCAATGACTTCATAATTTGCAGGCCTGTTAAGTTTACCCAGGAAACCAGGCTGAACTATAATGTACAGCACTTACACATCGCAAAGTATCACTTAACATCGCATAGTATCACTTAAATTCCCATATATTCCCAAATATATTTAATGCAAATTCTGTTTTACTCATCATTTCGACCAAATTGCCTTCTTTCAGATAACATTTCAGCTAGTCCTTAATAGTGGTTCCATTTACATTGAATCACACGCTCATGAGTTACTCATTTTCAATGATAAAAGCAATTCTACAAACTGAGATAATATTCATGAAAAGTTACACATAATTAATTGTACAAGGCACATATTGAGCATAACTTACATTTCCAGAAGAGTGGTAATAACAAAGGCTAAAATTTTCATTATAGATCACCTAAGACCATCATCAGTCTGTTCTGTGTTTTGCTGAAATACATCAAAACTTTCCACACAATTTAAAGATTGATATTTTGGCATCTCCTTTATTGATAGCTGGTGGAATTGTCTTTCGTTTTCCAAAAGCAAACCAAGCCAGTTAATCATTAAAACCCTGAAACTGGCTTGTATCAAGTGGGAATTTTGACCGGCAACTATGCCATTACATTGATGTGTAACTGCCTTTCATTCCATAAAATTAGTATGATTACCATAGTGTAAGGCAAACCAGCCAGCTTTTCAAAAGCCATGTAGGGACACTGAATAAAAAAAAACAAAAATAGTGGGACCTAAAATCTGGAGGTTTTTCATGGCATTTTTAAATCCTTGTTTTCACTAATATTGCAGAACTGCCAACCCTGGCAAGTCCGTCTCAGTAAGGCAGTTGAGTTTTCTCCATAAGATAAACCAGTTTTCACTAAGGTGTAACAAATGTCAATAACTGCTATTGTAATACTGGAAAACGTAAATAAAAGTTTGATGCAGCAAAGATAAACATGTTCACCTGAAAAGTTTTAAAGCACGCATAGACTTTATTTACCACTAGTACAGTTGCACAAACCTTTGTTCCAACCTTACCTTATGCATTTCAATGACTTTTTGCAATCTCTCAACTTGACGTAATTCTTGGAAATTCTTTTTGATTTCACATGAATCATATCTCCCGCCACGATACATACTCAAATTTGCACGCGATGCCTGATAAATGTAATTGTGTCCTTTCCAACTTTTATTTATAAAAATCTAAATACTCCTTTTTATTCTCTTTGTGCTAATTATTAACACTTTTTTTTAAAAGCTTATTTGCCCATTCGTCTTAAACATGACACACTCTCTGGATGCCATTTTAAAAAATTTTATAATTAGGTTTGATCATGCAGAAGCTTTCAATGAACAAATTTGTGCAGTACAAAGTGTCTGGAGCGCTGCTGTAAACATAATCTGGTTCTGAAACTTCATTATTGTATTTTGGAGAGATTAAAGTTTAGTGCAGTGGTGTCCATAATTAGACTCCAAGGAATGTACTTCATTCAGCAAGTGTTCAAACTTACAATGTATATGTGGTGGCACCATTATTTAAATACATTCGGTAGCCTAACTTCGAGCATTGAATCAAAACATATTGTAGATTGTTTTGTTTTCATAATGGGATCAAATTTTAACGAGTTAGGTACAGGGTTCCTGCAGAATTAACAAAAACAAATTCCATGACTTTTCCAAAACTTTTCCAGGGCCATTTAATAAAACTCAAGGACAATGATATCTTGCATTGTCAAGTGAATGAACATAAAGAATGACATCTTTCAATCTAAAATAACAAAAAAGTTAAAAGATATTTTTAATATGTACATTGTACTACAGAAAATTAAATTCTTTTCTAACAAGTTTATACCATTTTTTTCTGATAATTATACATGCCAAGCCAAAGATAAACATCCATGTACTTTTTGTCAATATAGGTTTGCCTAAATAAGAACTAAATTAGAACTTATCCTGTGCATCTTTTAGTCTCAGAGTTGTGGTTTGGCTTATATGCAGCTCATGCACTTTCTAGTGTTTATGCCTGTTCAGTTCGGGTGGGGGGGAAGGGGGAATCATCTTATATGCAAATGGGCTTAAATGTAAGTATATATATATATATATATATATATATATATATATATATATATATATATATATATATATATATATATATATATATATATATATATATATATAGTATCTTTTGGTTTTAATGTGACATCATCAGTCATTTAATCATGGGGCGAATGTGTGTGTGTCAAGTTTCATATTATTCTTGCAAGTAGATTTGGAGAAGTAGCGATAACAACCATGTGCAAATGCAATGATGGATGACATCAAATGGTCATCAAATAAGTTCGGAGCAGGAAATCTAAAAAACAGCAATTCAGCAAAATTGAGAATTGTTGGCAGCTCAATATATTGGGCGATATTTTCTACAAAAGAACTACCTGACATCATTTCCTCCATGTGCAAAGGACCCAAATATTGCAGTCAGGATCTGTAAGAAGGAGAACAGACTGGCCGTCTCTGGCTTGTCCTCAACTTTGCGTCTAGCTTCCTCTCTCTGAGCCTGAAAAATTGAAATTATTTCATATATTGAAATTTCATGTAACGGTAACCGCTGTGTAGCTATCATCTGTATAAAAACGTTTGGCATGCTATGTCTCATTTGAATTTTATGACATTTACCTGTTTTTTTTTTATGTTTTTTTAATATCCCCTGCAAGTAAAGGTCATTTTTGAAAGCCACATGGGTTACTTTTGCACACAGGTTACTGGTCAACTAAAAGAACTTTGCACAAATCCATGTGTGGGGGACCTGGTTGGAGCACTTATCCAGGGAATCTGGGTGGACAAGTTGTGGGGGACCTGGGTGGAGCAATTGTCACCTTTACAGATTCCTCATATATCACCTCTGTGTGGGTTCGAGTCTCTGCTCTACCAATGCAGGTATGTGAGAAAGCTCAACAGTAACTTCTCATGGAATGGTGCTTCTCCCCAAGAACCAGGTGAAATTTTTGGAAAAGATATACTGGCATCATGTGTACTCTACCATGAAAATAGCATCAAACCTCAACATTAAACCAATCAACACCATAAGTAATGTAATTACAATTGCAATTTCCGTGGTTGCTGACTCTATGGAGCTCCATATACCAATGAGCATGGTCAAATATCACAAAAAATTCTTTTACTATTTTGCTTAATCTGTACTGCTTAATCTGTCGGTTAATGAGAGCTAATTATCACAAAATTTTACTCATTGTATTTTACATACTTTAGTATAAGGCACAGAACATACCTATTTCCTATTACAATAAAATTAGATATCATTATGAAGAAATTATATTTTATAAATATTATTTATGTTATAATGAATAGTGTGTGATGTGTGATTATGATTTTTAACAAAGCTTTAGCAATTTTTCAGTCATATCGTTACGATGTCTTCTTATGGCAGTTTATAGGGATATATAGCACTGGGACATCATGCTGCAGACATGTAGCATGATTTCCCATCCAGTCACATTATCCTGACACCAGGCCAACCAGTCCCAACACTAACCTCTTAATGCTGAACACCAAGCGAGGCAGCTGTTAGGACCATTTTTGTAAGTCTTTGGTATGACTCAACCAGGGATCGAACACACAACCTCCCACTTCAAAAGGTGGACACTCTTACCTCTAGGCCACCGGAGCAGTTATATAATGAAGTATATATCACATACTAACCACTGCAAGGTACT
>JAEAOA010002140.1:615166-792666 GCA_016746295.1 Potamilus streckersoni | reverse complement strand
TGGTAAAATGTATATACACTTCAATAAATACACTATGATCATTCTAATCTCTAATCTCTACAAGCAGCCGTGTTATATTATTTCTAGCATAGAATCTAAATATTTTTTGATTATTTTTAAAGCTAGTGATGGGAATTGGTCAAAATTTCATAATCGATAATCGATTCCACTCAACTAACTGATAATCGATTATAATCGGTTATAAAGAGCAAATTTTACTTTTTGTTTCTAATGCAATTATATCTTTGCTAAGGAGTTCAAAATGTTAATAAATGTACTGGAGTAATCACTTTTAATAACATTTATACTTTAATCTGATAAAAATATAACATTTTCTTCTAATATGGTATTTTTGTTCTACAGCTTATAGCTGTTCAGTTTTATGTAACTTTTGCAAACCCCCCTAAAATCCCCCAAAACCTTTTCATTGATACATATGATGTGTCTATCATTTAAAGAAAAGAAGGACAAAAGTATTTTATATTTAAACTGAAACAAATAACCATATTTTTAAAACAATTTATTTCCTCTACAATTTAAAAGCAAAATCATGTAATCATGACTAAAAAATGTACTTAATTAAGTTTGCATCTACATAGTATTGATTGTTTTATATTTATAAGTAGTGAAGGGAATAAATAATTTTGTTCAATGGTTGTAGATTTTAAGTCCTATATATATTACCATATGCCCAGGAGATTACTTATCTTTGCATTTTGAATGCATCTGAAAAGAAGTTGTCTCCCTTATCACACAAGCAATTATAGAGTTTAACAATCAATTATCTTATTGGTTCGCTCAACCAATTGATCATCGATTATAATTGATAATTGGACCAACATTATCTAAAGCATTTTTATGTTTAACTAGCTAGATGGTACCAGGAGTATCTAAGCTAAGTGTCAATGAACAAATATGTGCCTAAAAGTGCAGTAATTTTACAATAAACTTGGTGTAGCGGCTATGTGGTACTGGACAAGAGGCAGACGGGCGAATGGTTACCAGTTTTACCCATCCAGCTGTTTGGTAGCCATACTGTTGTACAAGGCATCTGAGCAACCAGTCAGACCCAGGCAGGGGACTATTATGTTGAGGGCAACATACTAATAAAGATACCAATTTTCACGTGATTTTTAGTTGTATTTTTTAGCAAAGTAGTGTCAGACTAAAAGTTTAGCAAAGAAAAGTTTGACTCTTTTATAAAGTTTATAAAAAAAAGTGTTTGGCTACTAAAAGCCATAGTTGTACTTGACTGCTAAAATCTGACAATATCAGATTACTAGTTAATCACTTACATACTGACTGCTATGCACCACAATGAATATCCCACTGCTATACCATAATATTCATTGTCACTGTTGTGAGAGTGAGAGAATAAACATTTATACATTTGAATGTACAAGTTTTGTCTTTATCTTTGAACCAATTGCAGTTTCTATGGGGTGCATGCTCAAGTATGTTAAGCTTCTAAAGCCTGACATATGCTTTGTTTGGCTACAAAGGTAAGGTTTAAGTGCTAAAGATGCAATTACACTGCTTAAGCTTGTTAATGGATAAGGGATTACACATTTTTACGTCGAGTCACATGGATGTTTGTGTAAGGAGTTTATACAAAACTTGACTGGAAATTATTTCAGACACCAGACTGGCAACAAAAAGCAGTCCCTAGAATTTGCCAATGTGTAAAGAATTAAAATGCTATCTTATGTGACCATCATGGTCCAACACATGTCCAAAAATGCAGTCCCTTCATAAAAAATTGAATCCCTCTTTTTAAAACTAAATTTATTTATTCAACAGTAGTTAGTGTTAAAAAAATAAAATGGCCAATTAAGAAGAAACGCCCTAATCAAATTGATGAATTATATGAAAATAAACCATTGTGACCAGATATACATCACCATCGCAATCACCATCAATCCCTTAAACCAAGAGGTCATTGTGGCACCACATTTGTCTTTACAAGCAATTCTCTCCATCTTTCCCTGTTCTCTACTGCATTAGGTAATCTCCAAATATACATGACCAGATAGATATACATAAAAACATAATACCACAATATATTATATTTCATGTATTCCAAATTTCTCAGCATTAACTACCATTTTCAAAACAACTGGTACTATATATACTCGCTTATAAGTCGACCTTTTCTTACTAAAAAGTAATGCAGAGTACGGGGTTGTCATATAAGACAGACATAATCTGACTTTACTCCCTTAGCAAACCTGTAGTGTTTGCTCAATTCACAGTATGTTGATACAGGAACTAAATAGATAAATGTGACCTTAATCCTTTATCATGTACAAGTAGTGCTGTTTCTTGTTTGTGTACCATGAATTTGTTACTTGTTCAATGTCCCTTTGACCATACCATACAACTTACACCAGTTCAGTTTTGACAATCCTCTGATGAGATTTCAACGACTGTAAATCAAGTGTTTCGTACAGACCCCAAACTCAACCTCTTTCTAATGGTAAAAAGTTTGAGTAGTCAGTGTTCTGTCAATTACAATGTAATTTGTTGCATAGATATCATACATAATAAATGGCCACACCAATGGGGGAAAAGAAAATGTGTACTAAAGAATATTAAAAGTTGTAAACTTTGCAGAGAAAATCAACTGAGCTGCAGAACATGAATTTGCTGTGTCCGAGAAACAAGCGCATAACTGGCACAAGAAAAAGCTGGTTCTACTTAACAGTTCAGACATATGAAGAAAAGCTGAATAATTGAAAGGCCTTATTTAAACAGATTGATTTGAATGAGTGGGTTCTAGGGCAGTGTCTTTGACACATTTTGATGCAGTCTGTGAAACAATACAAGAAACGTGATCAAACATGTCAAACTTTATTGGCAGTATTAAGACCACACTGCAACCTAAACTTATGCTTATCTAAACAAGTCATTCAAGGTAAATATGCATAAAGTGTACAGATTGTTAATGAATCAAAAGAATTTAAAAAGGCAGAAAATGTCCTGCATTTAGTGTGTATTGCATAAAGGAAGATGGACAAAATACAAATTATCAATTTATTTGTACATATTCATTCAATTCAATAATACAAATGTGTGTATTCCACATTGGTTTTGTCTTTAGTTTTCCTATTAATGTCATTCCATCTATCCAGTTTAACTTATTTATTTTTCCCCACCTACAACTTGAATTTAATGGTCACATGCCACCCATTACTCCAACATGGATCTGATTTACAAAAAGACCCCAACTAAACGTATAGGAAGGTCAAAGAGAAATTCGACTTTTGCAGCCCTAAAATGTGGAGGTAGATTTATAAGCAATTGTATATGTTATAAAAAGGTTTTCTTTACCTGACTTTACATTGACTCTATACAAATACAGCAAATTGGGGCTTAACTTGTTTTTTACATTGTTTAAAACAAAAATCTAGAACACACACACACACACCTCTGCATTATAACTGGTCATATTAAAATGATTATGCAGTGTACCTACATGTGCTTTTTTATTAAGCTCACATGCCTTGATGGAATTTTGTTTGAAGAGAAATGTTCACTCAGCTTTATATCTTCTGGGAACAATGTTGATATGTGCAACATACTAACACTTGACATCCAAATCAAGTAACCAGATCAAAACAGACTCAAAGATACAATAACACAAGCTACACACGACTCTATAGCAAATAATTGTAAATTATAAATCAAGTGTCAAAATTATGATGTGCAATAAATATACTGGACAGAACAAGTGCAACAAGGTAAAATGGGAGGGTAAGTGTAATAACAGTATCAATACCATACTTCTTGAATTTTGATTTTTTGGCTGGAAAAGAAAAGTTTATTTACTTGTAAGTTTGCTCAGCTGAAGATACTAAAATATTTGAAATAGTGCTATATATTTTCTGCAGATATTTTCTAAACTGGAAACTAAAGGGACCAAAATATCATATTGGAATGGCCAGTCGGACATGCCTACACAGGAAAAGTTTTTGATGGATGCCATCACCAAAAATGAAGGACAGAGCATGAAAATGAGGAACAAAAATAATTTAGCATGAAATAACATTCTAAATTATCTTAATACATCACTAAATACCAGTAATGCATGTTCATAAAAAAAAAACTGATAACAAAAGGAACGAACTTGAAGTTTCCTTCATCAATGCTTCCATTTGTAGAAACAGTGAGCAAGAAATTTCACATTTTTTCAGCTAATTTTAATATAATACAAACTATTTCTTTAAAAATAGCAGTTCCTTTTGATCTACCATAATGAAATTGTTCAGCAATGTCAACAGGCACTAAAAAATTTTAAAAGCCTTTGAAAATGTATCAAGTTCACTCATAGGTAGAATGAGTTCAGTAATAAAATCTACTAACATAACTTCAGCTCTATTTATATCGGACTTAGGCACTGAAGATGAAGTCACACTTGATCCAGATGATAATGGAAAAAAAAATCGAACAATTTTCTTAGAACATTTAACTTTTTTCAAGGTCAGAATGTGCCTACATATACTGAACAGTCCTCAAGATTTTATTGAAAATTTACAATCAGATATTGCTGAAAACATTTGTCTGCATTTTTTCCCTGGCTTTGTGAATTCATACGCTTCAGTTTATTCATTACCAAAACATTTTGAGCATTTTTTTCAGTCAGTTTTGAATCATTTTTCATATATTCAATTGCTTTTCTAAGCCATACATTGTTTGTCCAAAATAAAAAAACAACTTACTGTTAACAGAATGTAAAAATCTTTCAATGTTGATTTTTTTATCAGAGCCGTCTCAGAACACATGCATTTGCAGTTGCAGTGGCTATTTTAAGCCATCGTGCAGGAGCAGATTTGATAATTTCCTGTTCTGGCCAGTGATAGAATTTTCAATGATGTTGATTTTTTTTTTACACCCAATTTTGCAGATTTTCAACACTAAATGTGTATTAGCGGGACACAGGCAAATTTGGACATTTTGCAGGACTAATACACAATATGTGAGATGGTTGGCATGTCAAGCCAGTATTCAACATCACTAGCCATGTTGTATCGATTCATATCACAATAACTGTCTTTGATATGTAATAAACTGTAAAATACACTAGATAGTCCATGTTTGGAGAAAAAAACCATTCCTTTGATCATCAAAAAAGTCAACAGAAGTACAGGCTGTACAGAAGTCTTCTGTTTCTTTCTTTCTTACTTTATTTTTTTTTTACCAAACACTGTTCAAACCTCAAGAGAATGAACTATTATCTGTTAAAAGAGTAAAATTCTTAGCAAACTGGAAATTTAGAAAGTAAATAAAGCAGGTTACAGATTTTAGGGAACGTTTTCACTTACTAAATTTTACTGATCTGTAAAAACAAGGTACCAACAACACCAAATGGAGATCATTTTACATGCGATTTTGATCATTCACTTCTTGGCGAGGGCTTGCATGGAGAAAACATTAAATTATAAATTTATGATGTTCAACCAATTTCAAATGAAGATCAAGAACTACCAACAAATAAGTTTAAGAGGTTTAAGCTTACACAGATCTATCAAAAGAATAGAATCAACTTAATACACTGCCCTCATCTCACTTCTTGTGACAACAGATCTAGAGTCAAAACTCCCAATTCATAATGCTAGAGATTTGTTTTGTAAGGACATTAAAGGAGTATTTTTATTATTATATAAATTGAAATTTTTTCATCTTATTATTGCAAAAATAGGTATCAAAGTAACAAGACATTAGTCCCACCAGTAACGGAATGCTAATACATCTAGTAACTACCCATGTTGTGTGCAATTCAATCCACCCACCTTTGTTTCACTTAGCTATTATCTTTTGAAATATGTACATTAGGAAAGATACAAGGAATACATCAACCTTCTGACACTTTGTAACAGCAGTGCTTACATTATTAAATACTCTGTTTATGCCAAATTTTTTCACAATCAATTCTCCCTAAGCATTCACCCAAAAATTCATACAAGTATTTGGCACACTACCATTTTCATGTCCAATTTCTCTCCCAATTTAGCATAAAAGATATGCATTTATAAATCATATATTCTTTAAATGTATAAAGTAATTCCAAAGTACTTATGTCGCCATACTTACCATCACAAGATGAATTTACATAGCCTTGGGAACTAATCAGCTGAGTAGTGGAGTTTGCAAGGAGTGGCATTGATGATGCTACGCTGGCAGTGCCTGTGATCTTAGTGCCTTGGAATTCAGGATCTACTTTCACATCTTTCTCCTACAGAAGGAAAAGACATTATCTGATCACATAAAAATTGTGAAGTCAAATTTTACATTGAAAAAAGTTACTCAACACCTTTTTTCGGCACACAATAGGCTATACGTGGTGGCCAATATAAATAGTGGAGGTAGAACCTGGAAAACCTCGGAAAGAACTAGCCAACGAGAAGCTAAGCTTTTTCACATACCCAAATCCGAGACTTCAACCCACACAGAGATGAGATGGCAGTGATCTGTAACATTGAGCGTTTTGGGCCACTCAGGGCCCCAAAGAGAAATCATGTAAACACTTCTGATGTTTACATGGCTGTATGATGTTTATACAGCTTGAGAAAAACAACATTAAGGCAGATGCAGGAAACAAATCGTTGTAATAATATAGATTTAAAACATCTTTCTACAATTCTTTGTAAAATTGGTATTAATCTAGATCTTAATATATGTTCAAATAATTATTGGGTCTTTCCTGGTTCAAGATGAGTAGCAATGACATGTTTAAATGGCTGCATTGCTAGCAACAATCAGGTCATATAAGAACCATTTCTATTTAGGACCAACACAACAATATCTTAAGTGTTTAGTAAACAAACAAAAAATCCCTACATACAGTGTAGATACAGCTACATTATGGGGAAAGTGGCCTATGCAAAAGATACAGAATCATTTTAAGAAAAGACAGTCTATTGATGCTTTGATCGACAAACTTTAAGTAATTGATATATAGATATATAATACTACATTCTGGAAATACAATTTATAAAACCTTTACATTTAAAATACACAAAATATACAAAACAATTATATTTCCTTCAAGACTGCCAACTTCCTATATTTGCATAATTTTTGCCTCTTAGAATATAAAACAAAAAATTAGATCTCAACTAAACTCATGAGAGTCAAAGAGTATAAAATTCAATGGTTGCAATATAGTGCAGCAATCATTACAAAGAAATGTATTTTACTAAATTTAAAATAGAATACTAATTTGGACTTGGTTACTAAAACATTGTTCTTTATTATTTGAATATTCTTTTATTTAAAACCCCATGTTTAAAAGATCAACTTTTCAGAAGTAGCTCTAACAATACTTTCAATATAGCTACCATGTTAGCATTCAGATCAGAACATAAATAACTACATATCAGCAAAACCCCATGCAGACTATTTAAGACTTCTAGCAAAAACCCCATGCAGACATGCAAACCATTTAAGATCAGTAGAACAAGATTTTTGAAAGATCCATCATGGCAGCCATTCTTTGTCATGTTCAAAGTATTTTCATTTCATAAATAAATCTATATCAAAGTGTTGTTCTATGCATACTTGATATAGTCGGAAATTTCTGTAACAAAGCATTTTATTCCAAGGATACTCTGCACAAAGTACCTGATATTTCTAAATCAAAGTGTTCTATTCAAAGAATGCTCTACATAAGAGTACCTGGTATTTCTATATCAAAGTGTTCTACTCTAAGGATACTCTGCACAAAGTACCTGATATTTCTATATCAAAATGTTCTATTCAAAGAATGCTCTACATAAGAGTACCTGGTATTTCTATATCAAAGTGTTCTACTCTAAGGATACTCTGCACAAAGTACCTGATATTTCTATATCAAAAGTGCTCTGTTATAATACTTCTCTGCCAAGAATAACTAATATTTCTATATCAATGTGTTCTGTTCAATGGATACTTAATACAGAGTAGCTGATATTTCTTTATCAGTGTTTTGTTCTATTGATACTTAATACAGAGTACCTGATATTTCTATATCAGTGTTTTGTTCTATAAATACTTAATGCAGAGTAGCTGATATTTCTTTATCAGTGTTTTGTTCTATGGATACTTAATACAGAGTACCTGATATTTCTATATCAGTGTTTTGTTCTATGGATACTTAATACAGAGTAGCTGATATTTCTTTATCAGTGTTTTGTTCTATGGATACTTAATACAGAGTACCTGATATTTCTATATCAGTGTTTTGTTCTATAGATACTTAATACAGAGTACCTGATATTTCTTTATTAGTGTGTTGTTCTATGGATACTTAATACAGAGTACCTGATATTTCTATATCAGTGTTTTGTTCTATGGATACTTAATACAGAGTACCTGATATTTCTATATCAGTGTTTTGTTCTATGGATGCTTAATACCGAGTACCTGATATTTCTATATCAGTGTTTTGTTCTATGGATGCTTAATAGAGAGTAGCTGATATTTCTATATCAGTGTTTTGTTCTATGGATGCTTAATAGAGAGTAGCTGATATTTCTATATCAGTGTTTTGTTCTATGGATGCTTAATAGAGAGTAGCTGATATTTCTATATCAGTGTTTTGTTCTATGGATACTTAATAAAGAGTACCTGATATTTCTATATCAGTTTGTTCTATGGATGCTTAATACAGAGTACCTGTTATTTCTATATCAGTGTGTTGTTCTATGGATACTTAATACAGAGTACCTGTTATATCTTTATCAGTGTGTTGTTCTAAGGATACTTAATAGAGAGTAGCTGTTATTTCTATATCAGTGTTTTGTTCTATGGATGCTTAATAAAGAGTACCTGATATTTCTATATCAGTGTTTTGTTCTATGGATACTTAATACAGAGTACCTGATATTTCTATATCAGTGTTTTGTTCTATGGATGCTTAATACAGAGTACCTGATATTTCTATATCAGTGTTTTGTTCTATAAATACTTAATGCAGAGTAGCTGATATTTCTTTATCAGTGTTTTGTTCTATGGATACTTAATACAGAGTACCTGATATTTCTATATCAGTGTTGTTCTATGGATACTTAATACAGAGTACCTGATATTTCTATATCAGTGTGTTGTTCTATGGATACTTAATACAGAGTACCTGATATTTCTATATCAGTGTGTTGTTCTATGGATACTTAATACAGAGTACCCGATATTTCTATATCAGTGTGTTGTTCTATGGATACTTAATACAGAGTACCTCATAGTGCCAATTAAATCCCTCTGATAACAATGACTTTACATTTCCACATCAAAGTGCTCTACTCTACTGATGCCCTACAAAGAGTAGCTATTTCCATATCAATGTTTACAGTATCCAGTGAAGTATCTCACCACAATATACAAATATGTTCAAGGAACACAAATACAACTGGACATTAATGGACAGACAAGGCAAGGGTAATATTGTACACTTCTATTACTCTCATGGGACAAATAAAAATGGAAAATAAATGTGATAATAGGTTCTAATAACTTTAGCACCAATATTCAAGCAAAGAAAACAAAAAAATGCACTGAGATACAAAATGTGTAATGAATACCTAATAACATATTACAGGACCTTATTTTGATTTATATTTGCAGCAACCATAAAATCCAAAAAAAGATCAATGGAATGCAGATTTACTGCTTTGCATTCCCATAAAAATAAAAAACAAAAGTTTGATTCAAGATCATTAAAGTTGTTTAAAGTATTTTGAAACATTCAGTTTAAGTGCTATGTTTCTTCAAAACCTGAGAGTACAAGATCAAGAAAATTATAGATTTTGAACAGTGATAACCCACACCAGGAACAGGTGGTCTTAAAGCTAAATTTCCCACAACTCTCACTACAGTGACCTATGCATTCCCAATTTATATTTGTTTCAAAATTTCATAAATGACTCAGAGCTCGATGTAATATGTATTGAAAATACAATCATGCCAACTAGGTTTTGGGCAATTTTTCCATGTCTTTTCCTCAGCATAAAACAAAGGAAGATATAAACAGGAATTGACAAAAAAGTCTAAATTGCAAACTTACCTTTAGCAGTATACCATTTTTTTTCATGGGTGTGCTTGTGGCGCCATTGGTCATCAGGTCAACTGAAATGATTGTAATTCTAATGTACAAATGTAATCATCCACAGACCTAAAATATAACCATTGAAGGGAACATAAAATCATCTGAAAATTTATCATTTTTTTTTTTACATCTTTGAATGAATTTCTCTATAATGCATCATAATAAAACTCTGGTCTCAATAGACATCATCCCCAACAACATTAGCAGGTGTATGAAAATTTTCTAAATCAGTGCAGATCTGATACAGAGGTAAATTAATAATTTGAAGCTCGATGTGTTTATATTCTTCACCTGTCTCATGTAACTTAAATACTGACAATTTAGAAAAGCAGGCTAACATAACATGGTGTAAGTAGAAGCTGGCTACTGTAGTATTGATAACTAAGAAGCCTAAGTACTAACTCCGAACCTCTGACTCTTGTAAATTTTAACTATTTTTCTAGTTTAAATTATAAAGACGCAACTAGCAGGTATGTGTCTCTAAACTATTTACCAAATTTTATTAAAACTGCTTGAGAAATGTGGTCTTTAGAGAAGGAACAACTTCTATCAACTCATTGCAAAATCACCTCAATAACATAGACAAGTCTCACATGTTGCAGGCCACGATGATGGAAGTCTATTTAAAACATTTCAGCAAAATCCAATGTAATCTGTATCCAGGGTGGTAACAATCTCAGCCACTTGGATAAAACACTACAATATTATCAAACTCATCTAAAATTACAACATCTTCTTAAGCACACATTCCAAGTTTGATCAAATTCATATAGGAGATATGGTTTCTAGAGTGGTAGCAAATTCTGTGAATCTTTTGAAAGATCACTTGATCACACTTATTATCAAATCTGTCAGAGATAAAGGCAAGATAAAAACAACATTCCAAATTTGACCAAAATCTTATCAGAAATATGGACCCAAGCTAAGCCAATATTCATTATGGAATTTGTCAAATAGAAACTTTAATCAAAATCAGCTCAGAATTACAGCATTCAGAAAGATAATGGACAGATGGATAAGGGCGATACCAAAAAGGTTTCTGTGGGTTGAAATTACAGCCAGGTCAATTGAACGTTAATTTCACCCATGGAACACCATTTCTTCTCCTCCTACATTGGTTGTAAGCCTAGAAATACTTGAACTGTAAACCTCTGATCCACTCATATCCACTATGTAACCTCTATGCAAATACTAATTTATCTGTTAAGGCAGAGTATGTAATGCCATCTGGAAAATCCATGTAAAAGCTGGTATTCAAAATTTTGTACCTGCGTTTTGTTTTGCCTATCACAATTTCTTTCTCTTGAAGGTAAAACAAGCATGGTCAGTAGTAAATGCATATTGACTTTATAAACCAAACTAACAAAGTGTTCCATGGTTTTTAAAAACCCTAAAATGAATTAATATATTTAGATTAAATTTGGCAAAGTCTCTATGCTACATTCTTTTTTAATATTTCTCTTCAGAAAAGCCATACTTTTTATGTATACTGATAGGCTTGCCAACTGCCAACCAGATGTCACTGTAGCACAGCAATGTCATATTGATAAATACAATTATTGTCTGAATTCTCTTTCAGTTTTCCTCTACATGAGGACATTTATCATCCACCACATGCATTGAAGAACTTTGCAAAAGAAAACTCACTTGGTTGAAAATTCTCCTTGTCCTCGGTGATAAATTTAGTTTCCTGTCTTCCTCTATTGTCCACTTCATCATCGAATTTATAGGTGCACACCTGTCTGTTTGTTGCCTCATTGAGTTCCTTTTCTAACGCTGCAAAAAAAAATAATGCTCACCATGAAGCGGTCTTAATAATTTGTAAGATGGCACTGTTTATTGAATACCTGGGTTATATCAAGGATTTAGCTCATTAGAGCAATATTTTCCCATCAAGTCAGACATTGTAACAAAATATTACTTATTACTATGGTCAAGAGGGAAAAGATGCATTTAAATGTTCTGAAGTATAACTGGCGAATTTTGTAGCAATGGCAACACTATCTGCAAGCAAGGAGTTTATGATGTATACATGGACTTTAATTATCTCCAGTGCTGTATCTATAGCTCAAAAACACTATGGAGTTTCATGGCTGCTACCAATTTCTCAATTTCATGTAATCATTGCCTTTTTTTTTTTTAATTTCACATGGCCGCAGCAACCATCTTTCACACCATGATATATTCTCAAATCAACAATGTTCAAAAAAGGTTACTGTTGTCCTTCTTGATTTTTTTTTTAAAAATCTGAATATTCCATTTAAGTCTTCTGCGCCAACTGTATAAACAATTTAATTATGGTTCCTTGAAATTTAAATATGTATCCTTTGTTGGTCAACATTGTCAGAAAATTTAACAACAGATTGATCAAGCAGATGTATTGCCTGAAAAACTACCTAGAGTATAAAGCATTGGAGGTACTCCTGTAAAGATAGCCTGGTTCCTTGCTAAATGCCATTGAATCAAATATTTTGAAGTTCTTGTCTTTTCTTGGAAATATGTCATATACAATTGCTATAAATAGTAAAGTACTCTTACAATATTATTACATAGCAAAGACTGAAGTGGACAACATTCTAGGCAAACAAAATAAAGCATGGAAAGGTATGGCACAAAGCCTTCTCTCAGACAAATGTAAAGCAGTAATTTGGATTTTGATTTGCTGTCAGGGTTCCTGCAGACTTAACAAAAACAAATTCCATGACTTTTCCAAAACTTTTCCAAGGCCATTTCATTAAACTCAAGGACTGAACTATCTTGCATTGTCAAGTAAATGAATATAAAGAATGACATCTTTCAATCTAAAATAACAAATAAGTTAACAGATATTTTTAATATGTACATTTTAAATTTACCTGGGCTAGCACACTTTGACTTTATGTAGTAATTCATGTCATAATCCAATGATCAATGTAATTTGTATTCAAAAGAAAAAAGGAAACAATCATATGTAGTCTCTGTATGTATTCCTTTTTACAATATTAACAAAACATGTTACTTTCCAGTTACTTTCTTTTATTTAGTGAACTACACCAGAAATCATGTGATACTTCTATTGGGGGAACTTACTCTTGTTATATGAACTGAAACCATTTATTGATTGTAATTTTATCATTTTATTTATTTGGTTCTCGGTGCTCTGTGAAATTTGAAGTAAGCAATTTCTTTAACTCCATTGTCACAAATTCCATGACTTTTTCAAAACTTTGCAAGGTTTTGATAAATTCCATAACTTTTCAAGGCCCTTTAAATTTATTTTTTAAATTCCAAAACTTTTCCAGGATTCCATGACCTGCAGGAACCCTGTGCTGTAAAATTAATCACTTGGACGACTTAAAATGGGGAAATATCCAGAATCTGCAATAGGATTACATAAATTACCAAGACTGAACTCCTCCTCCTGTTTCTTCAAGGCCTCCGTATCCTGTGCGTCTCTCATTGCAACTGAGAAAGATTTAAACATGAAATTAAAATCTGACAGGAACAAGTACCGCATCACATTTAAATGAATCATTTGTGATATTTTTCAGAAGACAGAATTCCACAGAAAATAAAAATGTAAAATCCACTGTAGATAGTAAAAAGATGTTAGAATAAAACAATACCAGCAGTTCCAAATAGTAACCTTTGAACTCTGTGTGGCTTTCTGAAGTAGTGTAAGAGGATGTAATTTACCTGCAGAAAGGTGTTGAAAATATTTGTAATCTATAGTCTGTTTATAAGGAACCAAGATTTATTGCCTTTTTTTATAAAATTTCTGACAGTGATAAAATTAATCTGATTGTGAACAAAGGCATTTTATTACCAAAGATATGACCTCAGTAATAGGCTGCTATCAAAATTAGTCAGATTTGATACAAGGAGTCCTTTCTTCCTATTCAGACAGATTTGCTCATGACTTCAATAAATGCATCTTCAAATATTATGTGCAAATGTTTGGTGGAATACTAGTATGATGAATTGCCAGCATAAACACAAAAACCTTGTACAGCATGTCATACACCTGCTTAGTGTCCATTAGTTCTCTACATGGAAAACAGACTTTTTTTTCTTATTTCAATCACGGCAACTTTGATCGCTAACCTTTTGATCCCAGAATTATTAGACTTATTTGTAGCTCTAACACAAAGACTGGTCTAAATCTACGATATAAATTAATCTTATTAGCAAAAACAACTTTTCATCTTTAAATCTTTGACCTTCAACCTTCATGATTCTAAAACCAATAGGTTCTTTCCTGAACCCACGTGCAAACCATTCACAAAGCATGGGGGAGATATGCAATGCAGACCAATCTTGATTGTGAGGAAACCATTGTAAACCTTCATTTAAGACTGTCATGATTAAAAGAAAACAAACTTTTATACAACCATTAGAACACAAACACTGAAACCTTATTACTCCTCCTGCATATCAGAACCAAATGTTATGTTCATTAAGCATATTGACAGGATTGGTAAAGTCTTCTTTATTAATTCCGGAAATAAGTATTTTCCTGGGGAGCTGTGGTATGGATCAGTGGTTAGTGTAACAAACTTTCAAACAAAAGTGTACAATCTGAATCCTACCAAAAGATTAGCTACAGTGTTGTGTCCTTGGGCAATGTACATGACTCCAATTGCCTTTGCGCTAAATAAGCTACTTTTGTCTTCACATAAAGCAAACCGCTCTGGTGGCCTAGTGATTAGAGTGTCCAGCTTAGATGCGGAAAATTGTGGGTTCGAACCTCAGCAGAGTCATACCAAAGACTTTAAAAATTGGTACTAACAGCTGCCTCGCTTGGCGCTCAGCATTAAGAGGTTAGAGGTAGGACTGGTTGACCTGGTGTCAGGATAATGTGACTGGGTGGGACATTATGCTATATGTCTGCGGCATGATGCTCCAGTGCTAGACATCACTATAAACTGTCACACTGCAGACATTGTAGCGATATGACTGAAAAATTGTTAAAGCTATGTTAAAAATCTAAATCACACACACACACACTCTCTTCCCATAAAGCACCAAACCAAACATAATTTTAATAATAAATTAGATTACCTGGTCAGAATATATATTTGTCAACCAAACCTTCAGCTTGAATTTCAAAAGAACCACAATATGTACCCGGAAATAATATGATAAATATGTATAATAGATTGTGTACCCAGAAATAATACGATAAATAGGTATCACAGATTGGATTCTTGCCCTGATAATTAAATAAACATCATCAATGCTGTCAAAAATAAAAGAAATGAAATACAACTGTAGAGACAGAGTTATTATTGTACAGACAATATTTTTTTTCAGATATTGAACAACTATCTTTTAGGTTTTGACATCAAAATAAAGATGAGTTCTTCCATAACCCATCAGCAAACCATCCACAAAGTTGACTCCTTGTTGAGCAATAGAGCAACTAAAGGGCTCCTGCCACAAATATAAGATTTAAGACCTTTTCCAGACCAAAAAGATAAAAATTTCCAGACCTCCTAAACAGCTATAAATGCATATATACTTCTCTCAAACACAAAAGAGCAGTCACATTACTGGTTTCAAGACAAGAACGCTGAAATAACAAAAATAGACTTTTTAGTCATTTTATTTATTTTTTTCCTGATATTTCTAGATCTGAAAAATCAATTTTCAAATATGAGACCTTATCCAGAATTAAAGACCCATACAGAAACCTTGCAACTAATTTGAACATCTCTAAGCATGGACCCAGTAATTTTTTTCCCCAAAAGCTTGTGTGTTTGCTTTGAATCTTGTGAAATAAAAATAATGAAGCTTACCTTCAATCTGCCTTCTCTGATAGGGTACTACCAATATGCGCACAATAAAAGCTGCTATAATGGCTGGACCAAATGTCAGAATAAAAGTTCCATATAGAGGAATTTTGTTAAAATGAAGCACTGAAAGAAAACAAAGATTTGTCTTTGTGAAACATGCATACAAACTGAATAACCCAAATACGTCAAAAATTTAAAGGAATACAAAATTTGGCAAGTTGTGAATGAATGTTTATCAAGTAAATTTCTACATGTACAAAACAGTAACAGTGCTTGCAGTTTTTAACAACTATGTCCAAGCATTCACACATTTATAAAGTTATAGTTGTTTTGCATCAAGCTGTCCTTTTTTTTTTCCCAACAAATGATGTTGTACTGAATTGTAATTGTTTAAAATTTCCATTAAATTTTCATACTATTACCAAATTTTCATAAATTATAAATAACTTTTTAAACATCTCATCATAAAATAGTTATCTATCCTTTATCACATTTGTCCTCAAGATAGTCATCTATCCTTTATGGCATTTGTCCTTAAAATTAAAAACACGTTCCTATCAAGTATCTATTAAATAATGTATTAAAATTGAACTGATTTGTCAATGTCCTTGACACTTAATTTATGCCCGAAACTGTGGCATCAGACCTATTTTTGCCTCTTCAACTACATTGCGTAATGAATGAATGAGGAACCTTTAAACTGTAGCTGCCGTATAGACTACAAAGGCTGCTTGTGAGGAGGTTGCATTGGGCAGTCAGGGTGAGTGTACATCTTGACCTATTTCAAATGACCTGAGCTGCTGTCAGGTCCTTCAGATCCTGTGATGACGTGGAAGAGATCTGACATCCAAACAGTGCCTCTGTCTCAAGGGTTTCAGACATTTCAAAGGTGTGATGACAGGATCTGACATCCAGTCAGTGCCTCTGTCTCAAGGGTTTCAAACATTTCAAAGGTGTGATGACAGGGAAGAGATCTGACATCCAATCAGTGCCTCTGTCTCAAAGATTTCAGACATTTCAAGGATGTGATGACATGGAAGAGATCCGACATCCAAACAGTGCCTCTGTCTCAAGGGTTTCAGACATTTCAAAGGTGTGATGACAGGATCTGACATCCAATAGTGCCTCTGTCTCAAGGGTTTCAAACATTTCAAAGGTGTGATGACAGGGAAGAGATCTGACATCCAATCAGTGCCTCTGTCTCAAGGGTTTCAGACATTTCAAGGATGTGATGACATGGAAGAAATCCGACATCCAAACAGTGCCTCTGTCTCAAGGGTTTCAGACATTTCAAAGGTGTGATGACAGGATCTGACATCCAATAGTGCCTCTGTCTCAAGGGTTTCAAACATTTCAAAGGTGTGATGACAGGGAAGAGATCTGACATCCAATCAGTGCCTCTGTCTCAAAGATTTCAGACATTTCAAGGATGTGATGACATGGAAGAGATCCAACATCCAAACAGTGCCTCTGTCTCAAGGGTTTCAGACATTTCAAAGGTGTGATGACAGGATCTGACATCCAATAGTGCCTCTGTCTCAAGGGTTTCAAACATTTCAAAGGTGTGATGACAGGGAAGAGATCTGACATCCAATCAGTGCCTCTGTCTCAAAGATTTCAGACATTTCAAGGATGTGATGACATGGAAGAGATCCAACATCCAAACAGTGCCTCTGTCTCAAGGGTTTCAGACATTTCAAAGGTGTGATGACAGGATCTGACATCCAATAGTGCCTCTGTCTCAAAGGTTTCAAACATTTCAAAGGTGTGATGACAGGGAAGAGATCTGACATCCAATCAGTGCCTCTGTCTCAAGGGTTTCAGACATTTCAAGGATGTGATGACATGGAAGAAATCCGACATCCAAACAGTGCCTCTGTCTCAAGGGTTTCAGACATTTCAAGGTGATGACATGGAAGAGATCCGACATCCAAACAGTGCCTCTGTCACAAGGGTTTCAGACATTTCAAAGGTCCAGCAAGACCTTCAATATCTCCAAGAAAGCAATTGTGAGGTGACCATGTATGACCAGTAGTCAGCTGGGGTTGGGGGAAGAAGAAAAATCGTTTAAAATGAGGAAGAGGGATCCATTTTGTTCCCCACAAACTGAGCCGTCACAGTGGTGCATGGGGACCGAATTAGTTTTGATTTTACCAGTCTCTATTTTTAAATGACTATGTCATTTGATCTAGCCATGCTAAAAGTTGAAGGCTTTTACTCACACCAAGCCAATAAAACTAAACATTGTGTGTGGTACATGGAGAAAATTTATATACAATTTAAAAGTAAACTCTAAACCATAGCTGTTAATTTGGTGTAGATTGTGACTGACAGTGATGACAGTGGAATAGAATCATAGTTTGTTTCACAGAGCATTACAAATTTTATTCTATCTGTAATTCAGCCAATTTTCAGGTCGACATGAATAGCTAAAGTACTGAACTCATTTTACATACTGGGTGTGAAACAAGTTAGGCATGTTCAGCTTTATTTACTAATAGTGACCTGATAATTTACTGGTTGAAGATTGGACAAAATATGTCATGGTGTGGAAGAACCTATAGAGTAACCACTTGAAATGCTGACCTTTATGAATACTGCCACTATAACGGTTTTTTTATTTTCTTATTCTAAAATATTGTTTACAACATAATTTTCTTCACTATCTGCAAGTGATAAACCATCCATTGATAGTACAATGTACAGGTAGTATTGCAACCCTAGCTATATGATGACAAGTAAATAATTAGTTCAAAATATCTAAAATGTAAAGATAAAATAAACACTGCAAACAATTTAAAGCAAACACAGAAACTAAATAGAAGCAAACTGGATGCTGTAGCCTTGGAACAATCCAGCAGATCAAAAATGCATCTATAAGTGTTCCTGCCACAAATTTAAAAAAAAAAAAATTCAGGTCTTTTCAATACCTTTCCAGACCAAAAATAAAAATTTCCAGACTTCCCAAAGATCTCTACATCCATATGCTACCAAATGTCTCTAAAATGCAAAATTGTTCTAATCACCAGTTCCCAAAAAAGATGGTTAAAATAACAAAAAGTTTTCCAGACTGGTAAACTAGCTGTATGTCTTCATCATTTGATCCAAAATTTTATTTAACAATTTTTTAAAAAATGAAAATATTAAATCTGAATTTAAAAAGTATGTTTTATTCAGTTTTAAACAGTTTGAATTCCTTCCCTAAAAATTAAGGAAGTTCTGAAAATGTAGAAGTTTTCAATATCAACCTTTTAAAATTCAAGAACTTCAAGGTTGTAGGAAAAATGGCTATTAGATGAAAAAGATAGCTAGGAAGGCAATGGGGGAAATTAATCATCTAACAAAAGGTATTAATAGTCGGAAACACAATGCATATAAATATTTAAAGGCAAAGATACTCACAATACCAAATAATGAAATCAATCTAATTTTATTCAAAATAATTTCTTTGATTTCTTCACTAAACTTACATAACTACAGACAAGTAATGTTTCTGTCAATCATAAAATAAAGTAAAAGAGATAATAAAAAAAACATCAAAAGCAGTGCAAATGTGGTAACATACCCATACATTTTCTTATCAGTATTTTAAGCAATGTCTGTCAGTACTTTTAGACCACAGTCAGTATTTTCAGCACACAAATAGCAGACACTATCAATACACTATAATTATCATTATGTAGTATTACACAACATAATGACTATACAATATTGTGTAAATAACTCATAGTTTGCAAAGACACTGGTATTCAGATAATTCTGTGTCAAGACAAAAATCTGCAGAAATTGAACACCACTGACATATTATAGCGATAAAAACCACAAAAGCATACTGCAACATAACCAAATTTATTCTGTTGTTTACCTCCGTTACTTTCTCTAGAAATTCTGTTTTCTCAGCTTCAAATACATCCATAACATTTTAATTAAAGCCAATTCTCTACAAGGTTAAGGAAAACCTGTTATAAAACATTATGACAGACATTGTGACAGACATCCACTCAGATAATAATTACTATCTATATAGGTGATATCTGATAAAATCTAGTATCATCTTTGTCAATACTTACTAGAATGGAAACAAGGTACATAAATTATATTGTACAAAGTCTGTTAACAATATCAAACTGATCCACTTGGAATTGATGTTTTAATGAAGGTTTATTCTATGGGTTTTTAATGGCAATATAATATGCACCCTTCATCCTATCTAGCTGGTCATCTGTCCACTCCTTGGTAAAATTGTTTGGTTGTGACTTCAGGACCAACAGAGCCTCAATGGACTGATTGGCTAGTGTAGATCTCTGATCTGTAACATTTTTTCAAACACAGCTGAAAAGGCGCTCACAAGCAGCACTGCTATGAGGCACAGAAAGCTCAACATGACAAAGATTGGTAGAAACAGCAATCCAAAATTCATCTATTCTGAGATGTCCAATGATTGGTACCTGCGAAACTGCTTTATGATGGTATCAGCAGTTTAGCATCTTTCATGCCTCTAGCATACACATCGGAATCCTGGGCTTAGGGCAAATCTTTGACTTAATTTAACACAACAAAAAAAAACACAAATAAGTAAAATATCCAAAAGAGTTTGGATTTAAAGTGCAAGAAGAAACCAACGTAGGTCTAATGTGTCAATATGAATGATGTATCACGAGTCTACATTTATCTTCGTGTGTGTGTGAAGAGACTAAATACCTTGGAATCTGGGAACATATTTTTCATTGCTTCCGTTAACTTGTCAGCTGTGCTCAATGACAAATTCATATTTCCGATCAACTCATATAAAATCGTCTCAGCATGTGTTATTTTATTTTTTTTGTTCATCACTGTTTTCTTTCCTTTCATCATTTCATCATCGACAAAATGTTTCTATTTCCATTCACTAATAATTTAAATTTTGTATGATTTTCCGATGCCGTGAACAGTCATACCTTTCCACCATGTGCACAGAAAAAGTCTAAGTTGCAAACAGTGCAGTGCACAAAAAGTTCTTCTTTCGATGATGGTTTATGGCGGAGCCAAAGAGTCATAAAAAGTGGTAGAAAATGCTGCTTTCTGTGTTTAGACTTTCCATTTTCATCATTGGTTTCATGTTGAAACTTTCTTGTCAGCGGCATTTTCTTTGTTTAAACAACCGGATGTTGTGAATGTATAAAAAAGGGATGTGGCATAAAATGCGGACGCGGACTGAAGAGACGATACAACGAAACAAAAACAACTTAAAAAATTAATTTTAAAAAGGTATTAAATAAATGCAACCTTTAATCATATTTTCAGATCAATGACCGTATGGACATATGGATGGGTTTTATTTCATACTAATATGGTCTGGTAAACAGGGCTGTAGTAAACATATGTTTTGTCTCTAATTTTTAAAATCTGGAAGAAGATCTAGCTATGTAATAGAAACCATCTGCACTTGCCTAAAATTTGCTATGTTCTCAATGAATGCAACACGTACATCACCCATATCTTGATGGTAGGACTTACATTCAGATCCCTCATAGAAGATGGAGAACAGGTTGATGGCTAGTGTCACGGAATAGAAAATTGGCAATAATCGAAGCCCATATTCCAGAGGTTCCTTCTTTTTCAACACAAGATGGTGCACAACCAGAAATAATCCAGCAGATGCCAAGCCTGACAACAGAGGGGACACAAACCAAGAGGCAACTGAAATGAAATGAAAGCTAATTTAATGCTGGGAGAAAGCAGAATGCCTAATCTGAAACCTCATATTAAATTAAAATCCATATATTGTTTTTACCTGCAAATAAGATAAAACACTACCTTTGAGCTTCACTTCATGCACTATAGAACTTTTACTTTCACCGTTATCTTTCCATTAACACAGATTTTACTATCATCAGCAGACACTAGAATTTATATTAGTATTGCATATTTTCCAGTAGTGTAGGTAAAGACTGTTTACAATAAAACAAGTGGTTAAAAAGGGCTGATTATCCCCCACTACAAATCTCACATGTGGTATGGCCCCCAAGGTCATGAGTAAAATCCCTGCCCGATTAAAAAGCATTCATTTTTCAAAAAACCTTACTCTCTTGCAGCTACCAGTAGGGTATTAAATGTATATCTACTTTTATATTGGGAAGTGATTATTTAACATATCTGCCATGACTCGTACAACAAATACAAATTTTAAAACATTAAAATAAAGTGGTAACCTGTGACCTGTAAGTTCAACTTGATTATTAAATCTTTTCTCAGAAGGTACTACTCTGCTCCTTGTCTACTCATGTTGTTGCTTTTATAGGGTTTCATGCCATTTTCAGCACAAGATAGGCTATACATGGTGTCCATTATTGATGGTGGAGGATGAATCTGGAGAGAAACACCAACCCATGAGAAGCTACCGGCAAGCTTTCTCATATACCCACATGGCCGAGCCCAAGACTTAAACCCACCAAGAGAGAGGTGAGATGGAAATGATCCATAACGGTGAGCACTTGAGACCACTCGGGGCCCCAGTCTACTTCTGTATTTATTGAATTTGCAATTAATACCTTTTTGTAATGTATATGTAGCTTAATTACTTATTGCTTAATTTTAATTTTTTATTTTTAATTTTATTTCATTAAATGTTATTGTAACAATAATTTTGTCTAAATTAATTTTTTTTAAAAATTCAATTCAGTTTCTGTTTGGCCTGATAAACTGCCAGCTGTTTGAAACATTGCATGTTTTGCTGACCTAGATTGAGAAACAGTATCAGTTTTGGAGTAAACAACCTTTCATATTTTATTTTTTTTCCTGGGTGGAAGTCAAGGCTATAATGTTGTATGTGATTTAAGGCATGTAATGTTTTATGTTATTCTTCCACGAATCTGTTTTGTGTTTTAGTTGGGCTTATAACTCATGTTATCATAGTGAAATAGATGTGTTTAAATCTTTGAAGCTCAAAGGTGTTTTGTTGTAACCAGTTTGAGTTCATTTTATATTTTTCAGAATTAATAATTCTTCTCTCTGGAAAACAAACACATAAGTGTTCCTCACAGAATTCTTGTTAAAAGACATTTACTGAAAATTCCAAACTGCAATATTCTTTGTTATTCAACAAGAAAATGTTGACACATCAGGACAAAGCAGACCATCAAAGACAACTTTGCCTTCCATTTTGGAATTTCATCTGGATTCAAACTGCTATTTACTTAGAACTTTTTATTGACGGACTTATATTTTTTGTTTCCTGGATTAATTTTGGATTTAAATCATAAACTGTAAGTCTTTTTCCTCATTATAATCTTGTTTTCCTAGGGAAATAAATAATAACATGGACACATTAAACTGTATTGACTATATATTCCATTTTGTGCTATCATAATCTAAATAGAAATTTTGGCGTGAAAGCAGTCTTGAAACGACCATAAACATGAAATCTGGCAACTGAATTAGGTTTGAGTTGTTCATCTATTTTCTTTTCTTTGGTCCAGACCCCACACACATTCCATGATTGTGTGTGTGTGTGTATATATATATATATATATATATATATATATATATATATATATATATATATATATATATATATATATATATATATATATATACACACACACACTTGTACACACACACACACAAATATCCAAACAGGAGATAAATCTGTAACAGGTTGGTGTCAATTTGCAAACAAAATACACATTGAAAACTTACCTATCATACCAAGTGTTGACCAGCTGATGCCTTTGAGCCCATGAGCTACCAAAGAAAATCCAATTGTGGCACCCACAATACTGTGCGTTCCAGAAACCGGCAACTTGAAAAATGTGGCTACCAACAACCATATACAGGAACCTGCAGAAAAAGTTATTTCACCAATTTATATGAAGATAAAAAACTCAATATTTGTAGAAATCAAATTGCATTAAAATTTAGAAAAACTAACCCCACCCATATATACCAAACCACCCACCGACCCCAATGTACTGGAGAAATTATTTCTAATATCTGTCAAAGATGTAAAATTTTGGTGTATGTTACATGCCATAAATACAGCACACTATAAAAGATACACTTAATTTTGCTACTAACCTGGTACTGCAGCTGATCAAAAGTCTTATGACAAAGGGCAAAATGGTTGTGGATTAAAACCAGATTACACTGAATGTCTGAAACCCTTGAGACAGAGGCACTAAATACACTGACAATTATTCACATTCAGCACTCACTTTAATTAGTATACATGTTTAACTTTCACTAAATAATCATGAACTCGAAGTCATTAACTCTGCAATCAGCAAGAAGATCATGTGCTGAATCTGAGTGCTGTATTACTTCACTCTCATAGTCTTTCTTTAAATTTGTAAAGCGAAGTTCATTTGTCCTTTTTTTGATTTGAAGTTTGAAAAGATTCATCTGCTCAAACATTTACAGTTTCATTTCCATAACATCTTCAACAGACACTGTAAAGCATGTTTCAATCAGCATCTGGCACCACTATCTTTAAAAGTATTGACTGGTTCATTACCTAACTACCTTTTTAATATAATGAATCTGAGTCAAAGTTTCAAATTGAAGACCCATCTTTCTCTTGGAAATGTTTCATATAAAATTGATATAAATAGAAAATAAAGAAAGTCCCAGTATGTGTATGACATCTAGCATTTTTAAACTATTCTTACATCAACATCATGTTTTTAGGGGGAAAAAAATCAAATTTTTATGAATGATATAGAGATGATAATAAAAATGACAAACTACTTTTTTGGCTTTATTTTTCTTTAATGTAAAAACAAAAAAATAACTGAAATACAGGCGAGCTAATTTGATAAAAAAAATGTATTTGTTACACCAAAAGCATAAAGGCTGTCAAGTATGCCTGCCTCTCCAAAGGCAAGTTAATCAAATGATAAATTAAGATAAATGACATCAGATTTATGAAGATTATACTCTATTTTCAGGTTTGAAAAAAAAAATCAAAATGGGGAATTGTAGATGATGACATAAAAGCATCGCAAAAACAAGGAGTAAAATAAAGCATGTGGTTCTATTAATATAGCAGGGTCAGATCAGCATTCATCTTGTATTTCAACTTTCGACAATAAAATCAATTTCTCCATTTAAAGTTTTTTAAACTATGTCACAGTATAACATTTACGCATCAAGAGCAGTCTCCTTCTCACAGCAATTTATATTAATAAAGCTTTAGCCTATTTTGTGCTTGTGATAGTGCAACTGACAGCAGTTTTATTACTAATTTCCTCTATGTGCACATTTTCGAGGAATTTTCCTGATCAGCTGATTCGACCATGAACTAGGCTAGTCACTTGTAGCATGGGAACAGTGTCATATATGTAAATTAGGCACATCACTTTTAGCCCAGGCATAAATTATAAACTAGATCAGTCACTTATAGGGCATTTCATGGCTGCAATGGAGTTACTGAATGTAGGCTTAAAATTACCTCTCTTAGTTCCAATGTACATGCCCAAAAAAAAATTCCAGCTCAGGATAATTCAGAATCTTTGCTGTACTACAGATCATTATGGTTAAACTAATGAATAAATTATGTCTAACATCTTTTGTTCATACTAGGAGAATAATTATAGACCTTACATCAGATAATTAGATTTGATGTACATACTTTCATTATATCAGATAATTAAATAATATTTACAGTCCATTCTTAAATGATATCAAATAATTAATTTGAATATAATGTCCATAATTATATTATACAAGATAATATATATATTCATTAAGACATAATTTCAGATACATTTGTAGGAACATTTCCTTTTGCTCTCAGATTTTAAAAATTATTGCACATTTTTAGCTGCATAATTTTAACGAACATAATCTCAATAATTTGCATTCTCATACGCTGATGTCCTTATTTCTCAGTTATTTTATCAAGGCTAACAGTTCGTTTATAACAAGAGTTAAGAAAGTTATAACACGAGTTCAATAAAAAAAATTATAACACGAGTTCGATAAGAAAATTATAACACAAGTTCAATACATCAGCTGATCAGTAATGCTGAATATTTTAGACCAGAGATGTTTTCTTTTTTTTTAAAATGGAAGACGGTACATTATTCAGAGGAACTTAACAAAGCAATAATTACATTAGCTATCATAAAGATAAAGAAATATAATTAATGCAGCTGGAATATTTATTCATATTTGGGTGTAAATATCGCACACTATTCAGATTAATTAACAGGCACAATGACATCTTTTTTTTTTCTTCATTTTTTTTGTAGTGGTGGAGTTAAGGGTTCTCAGATCTTTAAACAACCAAAAAAGTATTTCCTCATACACATATTTTTTTTTCCTAGTCTAGTCAAATATAGCCATGCAGTCATTCAACCTAATATTTGATTATTTACATTTCTTGCTGTTTTTCTCAAAACTTAAAAACAAGCATCGGATTCCATCCTTTTACTTTGATTCGCCTTTTAGATCAATATTGAGCCACATCACCAGAAGTAAAATTGCAGACAGGATGATTTAAAAAAGAGACTAAGAACATGCTCTTGAAGTCAATAATAACAAATATTCATATCTATTGTCTTTATCTATCACACTTTCTATCTTAGTACCATTATATGCTCTTTCAAGCATATACATACCCAAGCACAAGATGAAATGAGACAGACATAGGCAGATAGGTGAGAGCCACATATTCTATCATTTTTTCTGCAAATTGTATACTCTAAAAATTCCAACTGTTCAAGGAAATAAATTAAAATAATCATCAAGGAGACTTGTATGTGTGCCAGTCTGTTCAAGCGTGGATGACGTGTGTGCATTTTGAAAAAATATATCCTTCCTAGATATAACTAAAGCTATTTCATGAAAAATATAATGAACATTAATCAAAATGCAAGTCTAAATGGATAATAAAATCACACACACACACACTGTATAGTATTGTTTTATTCATTCTTTTAATTTAATCATAGTAATAAAACTTAACTTATACGGCCCAGGCATAAATCATGAAATCAGACCAGTCACTTATAGCCCAAGCATAAATCATTAATCAAACCAGTCACTTATAGCCCAGGCATAAATTATGAAATCAGACCAGTCTCTCATAGCCCTGGCATAAATCATGAAATCAGACCAGTCACCTAATGTCCAGGAGTAAATCATGAAATCAGACCACTCACTAATAGCCCAGGCATAAATCAGAAATCAGACCAGTCACTTATAGCCCAGGCAAAAATCAGAAAACAGACCAGTCACTTATAGCCCAGGCATAAATCATAAATCAAACCAGTCACTTATAGCCCAGGCATAAATCATGAAATCAGACCACTCTCTTATAGCCCAGGCATAAATCATAAATCAGACGACTCACTTATAGCCCAGGCATAAATCATAAATGAAACCAGTCACTTATAGCCAAGGCATAAATCATGAATCAGACCACTCACTTATAGCCCAGGCATATATCATGAAATCAGACATGTCACTTAGAGCTCAGTTATAAATCATAAGTCAAACCAGTCACTGTTAGTCCAGGCATTAGTCTTGAATCAGACCAGTCACTTATAGCCCAGGCATAAATCATAAATCAAACCAATCACTTATAGCTCAGGCATAAATCATGAAATCAGACAAGTCACTTATAGCCCAGGCATAAATCATGAAATCAGACCAGTCTCTTATAGCCCAGGCATAAATCATAAATCAAACCAGTCACTTATAGCCCAGGCATAAATCATGAAATCAGACAAGTCACTTATAGCCCAGGCATAAATCATGAATCAGACCAGTCACTTACAGCCCAGGCATAAATCATGAAATCAGACCAGTCTCTTATAGCCCAGGCATAAATTATAAATCAAACAAGTCACTTATAGCCCAGGCATAAATCATGAATCAGACCAGTCACTTACAGCCCAGGCATAAATCATGAATCAGACCAGTCACTTACAGCCCAGGCATAAATCATGAATCAGACCAGTGACTTATAGCCCAGGCATAAAGCATGAATCAGACCACTCACTTATAGCCCAGGCATAAATCATAAATCAAACCAGTCACTTAATGTCCAGGCATAAATCATGAAATCAGACCAGTCTCTTATAGCCCAGGCATAAATCATAAATCAAAGCACTCACTTATAGCCCAGGCATAAATCATAAATCAAACCAGTCACTTATAGCCCAGGCATAAATCATGAAATCAGACAAGTCACTTATAGCCCAGGCATAAATCATGAATCAGACCAGTCACTTACAGCCCAGGCATAAATCATGAATCAGACCAGTCACTTACAGCCCAGGCATAAATCATGAATCAGACCAGTCACTTATAGCCCAGGCATAAATCATGAAATCAGACAAGTCACTTATAGACCAGGCATAAATCATTAATCAGACAAGTCACTTAAAGACCAGGCATTAGTCATGAATCAACCCAGCCACTTACGAGTGAAAAAGAATTAACATGCGTAAAGATGAAGCCCTAATTTAGAATCAGGCAGACCTTTCCATGCACACAAAAAATTTGTATTTTTATGTAAAACATGGTATGAATTTTTAATTGGAAGGTGTTGATGTCATTTTCAAATTCTCACCTTATGGTTTTTAAGTTTGTTGTTGTTCTGGGGCGTAATGTCATTTTTCAGCACACAATAGGCTATACATGGCAGCCAGATTTAATGGTGGAGGAACAAACTGGAAAATCTTCGGAAAGAGCCACCAACCCACGAGAAACTACTGGCAGACTTTCTCACATATCCACATTTGCAGAATCTCAGATTCGAACCCATGCAGACAGAGGTGGGATGGAAGTTTGTTACCTGGCCATCTGTCGATAATTTTTATTTACAAATGCCCCTTTTTACCAACAAATGCATTTGAAATTAGGAGTATTGCACCAATAAACCAATAATCTGGCTAAAAGAGTTTTTTCACAGCACAGCTCAGACTGCTGAAATCAGCACATTTGGATCCTGGTCATCTGACAGTAGTGGTGGGTTCAGCCATTACTGGCTCCAATACTGGACGCTCAGATGACCACTCACAGATTCCAGGTTCTCATCATTGCTTTGCAAAAATGCTGTACTTTTTAAGGAAATGAACTATTGTGCAAGAGTTGGCTTATTTTAAAGACAGTTTCAGCTTATTATTGACGCCATTATATAGAAGGAAGCTGAGCTCAATGACTTTCTAAAGGACACACAGAGGCAGCCAACTCAGGTTTGGCTGGGTTCTAAATCCTAAACTTGTGGATTCCAACTGTCAACCATTAAAGCTACCTTGGCCTCCTTGGTGTGCAGTGTCTGAACTTTAGAAGGGAAAGTAGCTTCATTTAAGCGCAGAATAAGGACATGTTTTAATAAAAGATAAGCATGATACATTTCCCAATCATTTCGTGACTTATCTTATGCTCAAATTTATTTTATGTTCGAATTTATAAACAGTTAAGTTTAATTTGATCAAAAAGATTTAAAACACACATCAGTTCATACATACAATATCATTCTTATACCTCTGCCCTATATTAGTCTGTGCATAAATTCAGACGATGAATTCTTACCATGCATCTAAAAAAAAATTCAAATTTTGGAAGTCACTAGATTAAACATCCTACAGAGCCCTTAGACAGCAGTACTCCAGTCTGAAATGCATTAATGTGGAAAGGACACAAGGGGATCAAGTTTGGTGATCCATGACTCAATAACTGAAATAAGTTATTTTGTATATTCCACATACCCATGCCTGCAGAGGGTTATGGGAGGAAATAAAGACAACAGTGGTACTTTTGTTGGAAAAAGGCTTTTTTGAAACAATATGGAGTATTTTGCATATATTTTGCAATAAAAGGACTTGTTACTATAATATGAAATCCGGTTTTTTGGACTCAGAAATAGATATTCACAAATTTTACATTAAATGAACACAAAACATACACAAAACTGGAACAAAAAATAATGGCAGAAAAGTTAGAGTGGCAAAGAAACAAGGTAACACACTACAGAGAATATGTAGAGAGAATAGGGTGTGGAGAACACCCCTCTATATATGTGGAACTGCTGCAGCACTGAACAGCAAACAGCATTAGTGTTACACCATGCTTGTTCATGACAAATTCAAACTAGAAATCAGCTAGGTTAGCTCCTGGCCACTACTGGCTAGAACACTGAACATTCAAATGACCACTTGCCCATTCCAGGTTCTCATCACTGTTGTGCACATGATGTGAGGAAAAATACAATTAAAGATATAAATTATACTGATATAAGCTGTTATTGCAACATCTAGTTAAAGAACAAGTTGTATAAATTTATGTAGAGTTATTTCCCTTGAACAAAGAAATGAGCTAACCAAATCAACTTGGGAATATACATTAGTTGCAACAGATATACTTTATCCTGGGGAAAATAGTTGCTGAGTAAAGGTTCATAAAAAGATTGTTTTTAAAAACACAAAATTTCCTTTAATCATGTTGACATTCAAGTCTAATAGGTCATATTTTGTAAGCTAAGTCAAATTTCTAACCGCCTTCCACCATGTCATATGTCAAAATGCAAATAGTAAAATCAGGGTTCCTGCAGACTTAACAAAAACAAATTCCATGACTTTTCCAAAACTTTTTCAGGGCCTTTTCATAAAACTCAAGGACCGCACTATCTTGCATTGTCAAGTAAATGAATATAAAGAATGACATCTTTCAATCTAAAAATAACAAATAAGTTAACATCAAATATTTTTAATATGTACATTTTAAATTTACCTGGGCTAGCACACTTTGACTTTATGTTGTAATTCATGTCATAATCCAATGATCAATGTAATGTTTGTATGTGCTCCTATTTACAATATTAACAAAACACATTACTTTCCAATTGCTTTCTTTTATTTAGTGAACTACAACGGTATTCACATGATACTTCCATTAAGGAAACTTACTCTTGTTATATGAATTGAAACCATTTATTGAATGTAATTTTACATTTAATTTAATTTTTTTAACTCCATTGTCTCAAATTCCATGACTTTTCCAAAACTTTGCAAGAATATGACAAATTCCATAGCATTTCAAGGCCCTTGAAATTTATTTTTTAAATTCCAAAACTTTTCCAGGATTCCATGACCTGCAGGAACCCTGTAAAATGTGATGCAATATAATTGACAACTACTAAAAGAACATTACATCAATTTCATTGACATAAAGAAACAGGCCACAGCAACCTTATTTCAATCTATAGATACAAAACTGCCAACCCTGAAGAGTCCATCTCAGTAATGAAATTGACTTTTTTTTCTCTAAGTCTGACTAGTTTTCAGTAAGGTCTGACTAGTTTTGAGTAAGGTGTAAAAACAAAGTGTCGTAAATTGCTATTTTAAAGCTTTAAAATGTAATTTACAATTCGGTATATGAAATATGCAGCAAAAAAAACATCCCACTGTAAAGTAGACTTTCTTTACCACTGATGCAGTTGCACAAACTTATACTAAATTTACTCTGCAACAATTTTTATTGGCGAGTATATCAAAAGAAGATTCTAGTTGTTGCATTATTCAAACTATCAAACTCTGTCGACCAGCATTTCATTTCTTAAAAGAGCAATTCTACCCAATGACTGTCTAGGCCTAATTCAGTACAAGTGCAAGTTCTATGACATCTAATCACATTTAGCCTAAAGTAATTTAATTGCATTCAAGCTTTTTGGACAATTCAACGAAATTCAGCATTCATTGGCAACAATTGCTCTTCAACTGAAAAAAGGTGGTCTATAAAAGCAACAACGCAAGTGAGCAAAACAGACACAATTTTTACATGTTTTTCAAAACAAAGAAGATGCCTGAAAGTGTCAAAAGGACTTCAACTAATGATCCTGAGTTATTTTTATGGAAATTTAAATATTTACAATTTTCTAATCAGATTTGTTAATTGCCACTCTCACAGGGATTATAGATTATTAACCTGGGCACCTAAATAAATTCAACAAGTATAGATCACTACTCTACATATGAAGTATATCAGACTGGTGACACACTATCTAAAAAATTTTGTTTACTGCTTGTTTCCTACAATAAATACAAAATATGACCCTTTAAGTTTGAAAACTGGGTCATGGTGACCATGACCTCATCTGGGGTTGGTAACCTGACAAGATACTTGGACATTCAGTTCAGTCTAGTTTGCTTCAAAAATTCACAAGATTTGGTGCTTACAAATTCATCAAAACAAATTTCTCCAGCTCCGTGAGTTGGATGTGGTGGGGTGGGATGGAGTGAAAATATGGCTGCATTGCTAAATTTTTATTTCTCTGCAACTTACCTGATAAAGCAGCTACATTCCCAACCATGAATACGCTTTCAGTTCCATTGAAGGCATCTGTAGAAATTATTCCTTTGCGAATTGTATTGGATACTCTAGCCCCTGTAAGTAAAATTCAAATGCTAAAACCATGCTTCTCATTACAAACATCTGTATCATGATTTTGCCCCTAAAATTAACAATGGCAACATGGCTCTCCAATTACAAGCAAGACGAATGAATCTGTGTTCTAGTTTCTATCCAGTTTCTAGTGCCTCAAATATTTAAAAATGAGCTAAACAATGATATTCACTTTATATAACACTGAAAAAAGTTTTCTCTACTCTTACATTTGCACATCCAACAAATGGTCATCCTTGTTTATATCAATCTTACAATGAAAGCCAAAACAGATCAAACGTGTATGACATAGTCCAATTCTAATTCATACAACGGTGCCATTATCATAAAACAAAACACTGCCAATAAAGATAACCATTTTCAAGTTTTATTTTTATTCAGCACAATTTATCACACAAATGCTCACTAAACAAGATACATGGGGATATATTCATAGATACTGTGTTTATACATTAATAGTTACCCTTAAAAATTGGAAAATTCCGTTATGAAAAATGCTAGAATTCCATGGATTTCAACCTTCGAGGAAATTCTAGTCACTGGTCAGTGACAAACTTGTACAAGTGTTAAATCATGGCATGAACTGTACTATACCCACATGTGTAAACTGCATTCAAATCTATAGACACAAAGACCTACCAAGAGTGTGTGTCCATTAACAGTCAAATATAATTTAGTCTTGACAAAATATGTCTAACAAAAAAAAAAAATCCATTCCATAGAAATTACTGCAGTTAAAAGTGAGACGTGTGAGAAGGTACCATGGGTATTATGTTGCTATAGTATCTACAGCAGAAGCAATGCACCACTACAACAAAAAACATGCCGACATTTACATTTAAGTGAAGGGAATGTGTCATTAATTAACATCCTAGAAATTTAACAAATAGAAATGATTAATGCCAAATGTAACGCTGCCATGATATAACCCAAAAGGATGATCTGCACAGACCCAGATCCACCAGCACATCAAACGATGGCAGAACTGGGTATGTGAAGCTGGCAGCTGGATATCCAGTACATACAGTCCGGTTATGAGGAATTATTTTATGACAGTCCAGTCATGAGAAATCTTTTTTTTTCTGGAAAAAAAAAAACAAGATCTTTACGAAAAACTGGCACATATTTCAATCATAAATTATAGGGACACCTCTGGTGTTTTCAACAAATCATGAATGAAATAAAAAAGCCAAACAGATTTCATTGAAATCATTAATGAAATTCCAGAAGCCGCAAGTCTATTTTCTTTTGAATTTTTTTAAATACACACATTAGCAGTCAGAAAGTCAGGCAACATTTATACAGTTTGTGGATGCAAACCACATTTTGACAAACTGATTACTTTGATGAACTGATCATAAAAATGGGTTAATAAAAGCAGTCTTACCTATCAAAACAGCACCAAGAATTTCAAATATTGTCCCTAGAATACACGCCTGTCGAAGTGTAAGAACTTTTGCTCCAACTGAAGTACCAAAGGAGTTTGCCACATCATTTGCACCAATGCCAAATGCGAGGACAAAGGCGATGATAAACCCAACTATGACCATCCATAAATATTCATCAGGGATTAACATTTTGATGGAAGATCAAGGAAAAAGATGAACCCTGAAAATGAGCAAAAAACAAATTTAAATTAAAAAAATTCAGACAGGGACACAATTATATTACCTTAATCAGACCCCTCCTCTTGGCATGATCCTAAATGCTGCCAGGAATTTTCCATCTTCTAACGAGGGGAAGGACCTAACCCCCCCCCATTGAAGTGAAATAAAAAAAAACAATGCCAAATGGGAACCGATTCCGTGACAACATTATAAGGTATATGCATACCTGATTTTGGGGCCCAGAGTGGCCAAGTGGTCTAAAGCGCTGTCCGTTAAGGATCACTGCCATCTCACCTCTGTCTTCATTAATACTGGCCGCCATGAATAGCCTATCGTGTGCTGAAAAATGGCGTTAAGCACAACAACAACATCATACCTGATTTAAGATAAGCATTTAATGATGTTTATTCTTTACATCAGGTGTATGAAATATATTGAATATATGAATACCTGATTTAGTATTATTATTAGCCAGTTTATCACTGCTTCTTCAAGGCTTCTGAAAATGGGAAATGATCTCTGTTGTCCCCAGAATGTTTCTTTTGTATGATCACATATGCTGCAATACTGTATACAACAAGGTTGCAGTTTCAGACATGCCAACCCTAACAAGACATTCTCAGTAAGGCGGTCAATTTTTATCAACAAGTTTTCTGCAATTGAAACAAAATATCAGGTACTGATATAGTCAAGCTGGAAAAGATATATTCAAAGTCCAGAAGTGTTATTCAAGACTGACCCATCAATGGTACAAATCACGCTGAACTCAAAAGTTTGCAAAGTTTTGTTGAACCTTAACCCTTTAACTACGACTATCGCATCTGAGCGTCAACTGTAAATAGCTCCTGAACCCCACTGACGCATATATGCAGTGTCGATAAGCCTTGTTTAAAACCCCAGTGTCGCTTATGAGCGCGTAGTTCTGCTGTACTCAAAACCCCAGTGTCGCATATATGCGGAGGTAACTGCTATGTTAACTAAACGTTGATTGGTTGAAAGTACAGATATTTACTTATTTTTCATTAGCATAACCAATGAGAAGACTGGTTACTGAACATTTTGATACCTGTTGGAAAGCTGAGAGGTTAAATTTAGACAAGCGGGAAGGAAATTTCCGGCAATGTACAAAACACGTGTAGTTGAGATAAACAAAAATGGATTCCTAGTCAGATATTTGTGACTTTAAAGGGTTCAGTGCAAGCAATATCGAAGAGTTTAATGCATCATTCTTAGTAAATGGATCAGATAATGATGTTAGTCCCGTTTCAACACTAGATGTATGTGATTTTGATTCAAATGACGATAATTTATTTTGTGCGATTCAAAACAGTTTATGCGACGGGGATTTCTTGTCTGATTGTTGTAGGAGTAAAAAAAAATGGAAATATATGAATAACAGACACTATACAAGGTAAGCTGCTTTTTATTTCACTGAAATCCAGCAAAAACTAATGAAATAATGAATATAAACTTAACCAAGTTTTTATTGTCAGTGTCCGTAGTCAGCCATGATGATGCTCTAGTATTCAGCCTAGCAAACAGTATCAGTGGTCTCAGTAACTGATACGCTATCACTCAGCAGTATCGAAACTGCAGAACAGCTATATTAGTTAAAGGGTTAATTACCTCCAGTAAATAGCAAATTTTGACCAGGACATAAACAAAGAGCTGTGATTTGACATAATGGTCATTCACACCAATTAATCAGTGGTCAAGCTAGACTTAAATTTTAGGGAGAAGTGACTTTTTTTGGCCAGAACTGGAACAAGTGGGACCGAAACAATAAAAACAATATATATATATATATATATATATATATATATATATATATATATAGAGAGAGAGAGAGAGAGAGAGAGAGAGAGAGAGAGAGAGAGAGAGAGAGAGATATGAAATATCTTATAATAATGATGTGCTGTTTTTTTAGTATGCTTTTAACAGTTTTAATCAATGCCTTTTTCAAGTTGAAAAATATAAATTATGTGTTATATATGAGTATCAACATATTTTTGTACGGTTATAAAAAATTTTTATTCATACCAATTCTATTCATACTTGTATATGTGTTTGAATTAAAGTAAATCTAGAGTGTTTTGGCTGTATGGCTTAACCCATTTTATTCTGAGAAGCAATTCTAAATACACTGTGGTAAAATGGGACATCACACAGCAGCAGCAGAAGAAATTGTGATGACCTGCTAACATTATTTATTTTTTAAAGCATATAAAACTATGTATCTCTGAAAAGGTAATAAAGTTGGCAACACAGTGATATGATTTGTTAAAATTACTGATGTACAAGCTCACAACTATATTTTGAAATAGGATTTTAAAAAAATAAAAATAAAAAATTAAAAAATACCATGAACTTCGGTGAATCTTTTCTCCATGAAGATGAATGAAATTCTCCAAATAGTATGGGAATAAAATAAAGATAATTCTATGCCTAATATTTTGGTCCAAAATTGATGTTTACAGCCCTGTTAGTTCAAACGTTATAATAATTTTACCAAAACTGCTCAACTAAATACTAGGAACAATTTGTTGAGTTCACAATCTAGAACATGTACTTCAGCCTGCAGTTTCTCAGAAAAAAACTTGTCCACAAATTAATCCTGGAAATCTTTAAATTTAATCATTAACTTTTGTCAAAATTTTAAAGTCCACATCATCACTAGGTCAGTATTCTTCTGGGTGTTGAACATTTGCCCTTCAATCAATTTAAATCCTGGATGCAACCGAGGAGAAAAAATTACTCTGGACATAATCATATTTAAATCCTTCAAAGTTAGCGTAATTGTCCAAAGCAATCGAAAAATGGATAGTCATGCACCATCTATTTCATCAACTTCATTTACATCTAAACCATCAATTAGGTCAATATTATCTTCATAATCATTGAAATCTTCACCTTTGCTATCAATATCCATGTTCACATCTGAGTTTTTGTCCATCATTTTATTGATCGATTTTCAAATCAGCTGTTTTGTTTTTAACGTTTTTTTTCTTCAAATTTTTCTGCACATGCGTGCTTTAACCATTTCCTGTTGTCTGTGAAGAAGTACACAAGTATTTGTGATGTATAACGTGTTTTTAGACGCTACATAAACACCTAGTGAAACTACGACTGAAAGTGTATTCTTGATACAAAGGGAGTCTACGACCAAATGTGTAGTCAGGAAAGAATGGGTTAAAAAGCACATCAGAAGCTCTACATTGTAATTCATTTTCAATGATAGCAGTAACAAGATTAGTCTTGTTAACTACTAGTTGGTAAAAATGCTTAATAAACTACCACTTAATTGTTTTATTTTCTGTAAGTTTTGGTTAAATTTGCAGTCAAAAAATTTCTAGCATTTTTTGAAACGGCCTCTAATATATGTACATAGAAATAAATGCACAGGTGACTTCAAACCATTCTGTTCGTCCTGGTTTCATTGTTACTGATAAAACATTAATGTAACTATTCATAGACAACACACTTAAGTCAACATATAACTAAACTGGACCCTTTTCTCCCCCAACCAAAAATCCAAAAATTCATATTACACAGCAGGCGTCAAAAGGCTCGTCTATGAGAATGCTGTAGAGGCATCTAAAGGTGATTGCATGAGGTAACGGGTTAATGATGAGCATCTAGTACCATTTTTTTAAGACTGGTATGACTTGCCACATCATTGGCAGGTGCTCTAGCCATTAGACCAACAGAGCAGCCCACAAGAATGTCATTATTCCCTTTAATTTGTCTTCATGATGAACACTTTTCAGGAGCAAGTTGTCTCTTTCACCATGACATGTCACTTAATGGAGATCATTTTTAAAAAATATCAGCAACAGCTTGACCACTCAAATATCTTACATCACAAAATGCACACAATCTAAAGTGTCTAAGAGACTCCGGTAAAGTTTGCCAAATTAACTAATTCCAACAAATCAGAATTTTATTGCAAACAGCCGGGTTTCCATAATTCCATACTTTAAGGGTTGTTTCCAACAGAATTGTGGCAAAATCATATTGGTTGGCCAGTCTTCTTTCACCTTTGATGAAAAGGGTCAACATGTGCAGCCATTTTCATTAGTTAATGGATTATCTTTCTTGTACTCTCAACAGAAAACACATAGCATCCCTCCTTTATGGTTCTTTCACTAACCAGTTTTAAGTAATCAACCACAGACTTTTAATTTTGGTACCTTTTCTATTTTTTTTCTCATCCTCCAGTTCCACATGCTGTGGAAGAGACAATAACTAGTCCTATATCATTGGTTTCAGTCAGCTTTCATTTTCTTCTACAATATTGACTGTAGCTAAGAATCTAACAGTTATCAATCATCTTCTGTTAAAACCTTCATAAAACTCACTGCTTGTTATGCTCAATACAATTGTATTGTGGCTGATTAATGGATCAGTTTGCTATATCCTTCTAACAGATAATTTAATCTGAATTCCTGGATAGTTTCTGCAGATACTGCATCAGATCATACAGATGCTTGCATTCAAACATTAAATTTATCTTGGTGCAGATTTAAGAAGATCACTGGCAAAATAGATGACCAATACTTAATTTGACAATATAACTAAAATGCACAATGGGTACAATAAAATGGGAGTACCACATGTAAATTGCATATTTCCACATTTGGTTTTGAAAAGTTGTATGGCTAATGATTTTATTGTGAGAAACCAGCAATTTCATGGCCTGGAAGCATCTCTGGTCATGATAAACATGTAAACATTTTAGATCTATTTACACCACTGAAGTTTTAATTGACAAACCATTCTCCAAAAACAAGATTTGTGTTTGTAAAACACATACAATGCTCCCTCACTGTTAACAGTCAATGGGTGACAGCATATACTTTATTATAATCCCTCATTATGATACAGTCAATGGATAACAGCATATCCCTCATTGTAATAGTCAATGGTTGACAGCGTACACTTTATAGTACTCCCTCATTATAATATAATCAATGGGTGAAAGTATATACTTTATAGCAATCCCTCATTATGATTGTCAATGGGTGACAGCTCCTCATTATAATACAATCAATGGGTGACAGCATATACTTTATAGCACTCCCTCATTGTAAGTCAATGGGTGACAGCATATACTTTATAGTACTCCCTCATTATAATACAATCAATGGGTAACAGCACAAACTTTATAGTACTCCATTGTAAAACCATTGTAATAGTCAATGGATGACAGCATATAATTTATAGTTCTCCCTCATTATAATACAATCAATGGGTGACAGCTTATACTTTATAGTAATCCCTCATTATGATAGTCAATGAGTGACAGCATATACTTTATAGTACTCCCTCCTTGTAACACAATGAGTGAAAGCATATAATGTTCAGTACTACCTCATCATCATACAATCAATGAGTGACAGCATATACTTTATAGTACTCTTTCATTGTAATACATTCAATGGGTGACAGCATATAATTTATAGTACTCCCTCATTAAAATACAATCAATGGGTGAAAGTATATACTTTATAGTAATCCATAATTATGATAATCAATGGGTGACAGCATATACTTTATAGTACTCCTTCAGTGTAATACAATGAGTGACAGCATATATTTTATAGTACTCCTTCATTATAATAGTCAATGGGTGACAGCATATATTTTATAGTACTCCATCATTGTAACATACTGAGTACTCCACTGTAATACAATGAGTGACAGCATATACTTTATAGTACTACCTCATTATGATAGTCAATGGGTGACAGCATATACTTTATAATACTCCCTCATTTTAATACAGTCCATGGGTGACAGTATATACTTTAAGTAATCCCTCAATATAATAGTCATTATGATAGTCAATGGGTGAGAGCATATACTTTATAGTACTCCCTCATTGTAATACAGTCCATGGGTGATAGCATATACTTTATATTAATCCTTCATTGTAATACAGTCAAAGGGTGACAGCATATACTTTATAGTACTCCACATTATGATAGTCAATGGGTGACAGCATATACTTTATAATACTCCCTCATTTTAATAGTCAATGGGTGACTGCATATACTTTATATTACTCCCTCATTGTAATACAGTCCATGGGTGACATTATATACTTTATAGCACTCCCTCATTGTAATAGTCAATGGGTGACAGCATATACTTTATAGTACGCCGTTATTGAAATACAGTCAAAGGGTGACAGCATATACTTTATAGTACTCCTTCATTATAATAGCCAATAGATGACAGCATATACTTTATAGTACTCCACATTATGATAGTCAATGGGTGACAGCATATACTTTATAATACTCCCTCATTGTAATAGTCAATGGGTGACAGCATATACTTTATAGTACGCCGTTATTGAAATACAGTCAAAGGGTGACAGCATATACTTTATAGTACTCCTTCATTATAATAGCCAATAGATGACAGCATATACTTTATAGTACTCCACATTATGATAATCAATGGGTGACAGCATATACTTTATAATACTCCCTCATTGTAATAGTCAATGGGTGACTGCATATACTTTATAGTACTCCCTCATTGTAATACAGTCCATGGGTGACATTATATACTTTATAGCACTCCCTCATTGTAATAGTCAATGGGTGACAGCATATACTTTATAGTACGCCGTTATTGAAATACAGTCAAAGGGTGACAGCATATACTTTATAGTACTCCTTCATTATAATAGCCAATAGATGACAGCATATACTTTATAGTACTCCACATTATGATAGTCAATGGGTGACAGCATATACTTTATAATACTCCCTCATTGTAATAGTCAATGGGTGACTGCATATACTTTATAGTACTCCCTCATTGTAATACACTCCATGGGTGACAGTATATACTTTATAGCACTCCCTCATTGTAATAGTCAATGGGTGACAGCATGTATTTTATAGCACTCCCTCATTATAACAGTCAATGGGTGACAGCATATGCATCATAGTACTGACAAGATCATGTACCAGTAACAATGCTTTAATAAAATATGTGATCTATACATTAGAACCTGTTTTGAAAGACCACACCTGCCAAAAAAATAATATAATACCATCTAAATAATGAAACTGGATCAATGGGCACATCTTATACCAGCAACCATGCTAAAAGAAAGTACTTGTTACATATAATATTACTAACCCCTTAATGAAATGGGATTCATTACCTATTTTATATCTGGAACCATGTCCTGACAAAGTACATAATATATACATTACCATAACTTAATGAAATAGGATCCTTGACTTATGTTATGTTTGGAATAATGTTATAACAAAGTATATGATACATACAATGTTACCGCCACTTAATGAGATATAAATTCATGACCTTACTTATAACAGCATCCTTATTACAATGAACCTTTTAGAAAATGAGTGATGTACATCATGTATACTCCACTCTAAACCTCAAGAACAAAAATGAAATTTTTTTTATAAAACTTAAATAACTGCTGTAATGGCCTGAAATTCTAATTAAGATATCCTCATGTACATGAATCAGAGCTAGCTTTTCCAGTATTAATGTCATGCATATCTAATTAGGTTATGTACATGTACATGAATCAAAGCAAACTTTTCCAGTTTTAATTTCATCTGATTCTAATTTGGCTATCTACATGTACTGATGTATAAACAAAAGTAAGTCTACTTAATTCTGTCTCAATAGGCCATTACTAGTCAAATTAAAAAGACTAAATGAAGTTGTGGGTTTAAAGTCATTTTCCAGGTGTGAAAGGCTATATATAGACACCAGTATAACAGAGGAAGAACCTGGGAAAACCCTATAGGAACCACTGACCCACAGGAAACCACTTGTAAGCTTTTGCACATACAATAGCCAGGCCTAAGACTTGATCCCATGTGGTCAGATCCTATGTGGTCAGATTCGATGTGTGAAAGCACTTTATACCACTTGGCCACCAGTGGGCCAAGAAGATTAAATTCATAAAAACAGAAGTTCTTGAATAACCATAAAATCTATAAAAGATATTTTGTGTCCATGACAAAATGCATAAAATTACTCAACGCAATGCTAAAGTTTTAGTGCAATTGTGCTAAAATGGACTAGGGACATGTGCAGACATAAAGAAGGACAGTACTACTGCAATGGATGTATATCAAACTGACCAATGATCAGAAAATGAAGTTTGCCTATATACATGATGTAAATCTGCATTTGACTTGTATTAGACAATGCCCATGAAGATCAATGCTACTTGATAGATGATTGATGTAGGTCACAATGACCTTTATTCTAGCAGTCATTTGTCCTGTAAGCATGTAAACTTCTTTTAAGAGTGCATAATCAGATACTGTACATACATGATTATAGGTGTAGTCCAATTGCAGACTGGATAGATCTAGATCTCCCTTCATATGTTTAACAGCAGATCTGGATCTGTGCAGTTTGTCAATAAACCAGACCGTGACCTACATTATTCATTTGCATATCAGGATCTTTGCTCTTTGTAGTAAGCATTGCCTTATAAATGAGTAAATACGGTATAGGAAACTGAACTAAAGGGAAGAGAGTCCATCTTAAATAAATGTTGCTCAAGTAACTGAAAAGAATTTTTAGAAATTCATAAAAAAAAACATCTCTTCCCTCATAATTTCTGCTAAATTGTCAGGCTGAGTTTAATTGTACTCTGCACCATTGTGCCACTGATCCTTATGTTTTTGCTTTGTCACAAGAGTTGTCTCCATGGCACTCATGGGGTGCATAGATAAATGATAATTACATCTGATTTTAGACCCAGCCTGGCTCACTAAACAGTCTACTCTCCTTGCCAAAGAAGCAAAAAGAAGATCAATTTCAATCAAATGTCCTACTGATTTATTGATTAACCTTGGCAACAATCGATAACACAAGGTGAATGATCATAGATAGAAAATGTAAAGAGAAGATGAAATCTAGAAAAGGATAGATGCATTATCCCAACAAAGCGTTTAGAAGAAAAGAGATGACTAAATGTTCATAGAAGGACAGAGATGACTAAATGTCCAAAAAATTAAGTTTTTAGGGTAATTGCTACTCAAGCATAATAAATTCAAATTTGAGGAAGGCATGTTAGGTGAAAGAAAGCTGAAAATGATATTTGATCTAAAACACGAAATGGGTAAATGTATTTAACACCCATTTTTTTAAAAAAAATTATTCCACCTATTTGGTCCCTTATATGGGCTCTATCCTGAGGGTACACATCTACTGTAAACCACATAATTTTGGTGCAAAATATTTCCTGCATTTGGACTGACCATTTGCCTTTTGAAAAAAAAAAACAACTTCTTACTTTCCCAAAGTCATCTACACTGCCACACAGAGCAAGTCTAGTCATACATCCCAAGAAAGGTGTAAGTATAATTTTACCTAAAATAAGTATCAAAAATGCATAATCTGAGCATAAAAAGAAGGATCTAAGCATTACATACATTAATTGTAAGAAAATTGTCCTACTTAACTGAATTTGAAGTAGGACAAGATTCATGACAAAATTAGGCCAATTCCATATGGATTAAAAGCAGGATACAAACATAAACGTTTCTATGGAAACGGTTCAGACTCTCTTGCTATAAAGGAAAATTAGGGAAGTGCAGATCTATGATGGATAATTAGCTCTCATGCAGTCTTAATTTTAGAATACATTTTTATGATGAGGGCAATTAAAGAGATGATAATAAAAATGAAAAACAAAATGTATTGCTTTAATACATCTACAGGCAAGCATAAAACATAATTTGTGTGAAAAAAATACATGATTATGCTAAAAGCAAAATGGTTGGATCCATGGTTACTGTACGGAAGCCATTTTGTTTTTTGTAATAACTGACCTTTAACCCCAAAATCAATAACCTTTACCCTTACTCAAAGTGCCATCCATCTAGAGCATTTAGTTATCATGCAGAACTAATCTGTTTGTAAAACAAATATGTCAGCCACCTTGAATATGAATTTTTTTCACTATCAGTACAGTTGTGTTCTTCCTTGTACCAATTGTGAAACTTTGGTAGTAGTTGGTGATACAGAAGTGCATCACTGTATGAAAACCTGTTTCCTCCCTTCTTAGTGACGCTAGACTATGAAATTTTAAACCCAAAATCAAGTTTTTTTCTTACACAATTGGCAAGCCATCCATTCTTCAACAGATGGTCAGGCATCAAAACAATACTTGCCTTGTTGCAGGCACACATAAATGGAAGTCATTTATGACAGTGAGTCTGCATCTCCAGCAGGTCAGCAGATGACTAATAAGAATAAAAACATGGAAAGAAATTTGTCAAGAGTAAATTGATTAAGTGTAAATTTTGCAAGATTATGAAGTTTTTTTCATTGTACCTTGTAGACACCTAAACCCAATTCCAGCTAAACAAATAAATTTTACAAAATAAAAACAATGGTTACATTAATGACAACAACAACTACTACTACTACTACTACTGCTGCTTCAGTTCCTCTTTGACACAGTAACTGGGCTATATCATTTGCCCTCTTAAGAATTTTCATACAGATATGCTAACCTGCTTTTTTTTTTCTTTTTTTTTATTTTTTATAAATGGTAACAAAACTCCAAGATCAAATAAGCCATCAAACCAGAATTGAATGGGTCCACAAAGTGGGGCAGGTAAACAATGTCTCCTTACCCTAACAAAGGACTGATGAAAATGAATTCCAGGTAAGATCAAAGGCAGTTAGCACCTGACTGACAGGTAAATAAGCTGTGTTCTGGTAAAACTGTCTGAAACCTGAAAGACAAAATTAAACAGTTCAATGTCCTGACTGCACTCAAATATGATGGGTATTTGTAGATTAAAACAACTTTTCAAAGTTGAATTCCAGGTAAGATCAAAGGCAGTTAGCACCTGACTGACAGGTAAATAAGCTGTGTTCTTGTAAAACTGTCTGAAACCTGAAAGACAAAATTAAACAGTTCAATGTCCTGGCTGCACTCAAATATGACGGGTATTTGTAGATTAAAAAAACTTTTCAAATTAAAAACCAGCCCATACACATGCAACAATTTGCTTAGAGTAGTATCAGTAAAGTAGTTGATTTTTATCTCAAAGTTTGACCATTTTTCTAGTAAGAAAGCTACATTCTTCAAAGCAATTAATATCTTCGTTTAAATGTGACCTTAATTATTAAAAGGTTCTTGTTATAACAATAGACACATTTTAAATGAATATGCATTAATAGTTCTTATGTTTAAATGTGACCTTAATTATTAAAAGGTTCTTGTTATAACAATAGACACATTTTAAATGAATATGCATTAATAGTTCTTATGTTTAAATGTGACCTTAATTATTAAAAGGTTCTTGTTATAACAATAGACACATTTTAAATGAATATGCATTAATAGTTCTTATGTTTAAATGTGACCTTAATTATTAAAAGGTTCTTGTTATAACAATAGACACATTTTAAATGAATATGCATTAATAGTTCTTATGTTTGGCTTAAGAATAATATACAATCTGGTGTTGTCATGCACATTGCAAAACCATTCATAACATTTTAATTTTGGTACATACATAATTCTTTCCAGCCGCTCATTTTCTCACTGCTGCTGAATAACCTCCTTATTGGTTATGATGTTGTTTATTAGTATTTTCAACACAGAATTGTTTTATTCGAGTTTTTTCTACCTAAAATTTTTCAGAAAGTACCCCCTCCCCAAATGCTGTCAAGTAGAAAAATCTACTTTTTTCTAAAATAATTCTCTCTGTTTACATGACAGGTTAATGTTTGTTAATGATTTGTTAGGATGTTGCTAATTGTATACAATTTAATTATGCAAACGAAACTTTTTTAGGCGGGCAAAATACCTGCTTCCTGCTTCATAATCGAAGTGATAAATGTGTTGTCACATAATTTTTTCAGTACTTGTCTGGTACCATGTTTAGTTCAAGGTTAATGTCTGCACAAAATCTATTTTTAGCTTATGCTGATTTCCTTATGATCTTGACAAATACATCCAGTTGCAATTATCAACGTTGCCAAATACAAGACTGATAAAACAATTTGTTTACATTTAAACAAAATATGTGTTTTAAAGGCAGCGATCTTTGTTTTTCATATTTTGTAATGTGTAGACTTGTGTAATAATAGCAAGAGAAAAGAGTGAAGTTAACAAGCTTTGTATATTTTAACAAAATAATTTATTGCCCTAGAAAACATTATCAAATTAGAAAATAGGACTTACAGTTTGTGAATATAATCCAAAATTTAATCCTAAGAATGTAAAATACAAGTCCTATCACTAAACAGTTCTATTAGAATCCAGGTTTGAATCTCAATGACATTCCATTATGGTAGGCGATGATGATATGGTCATTCTTTTTTATTCATCATGCAAAACTTATTAAAGTAAAAAAAAAAACATGTAAAATACAAGTCCTATCACTAAACAGTTCTATTAGAATCCAGGTTTGAATCTCAATGACATTCCATTATGGTAGGCGATGATGATATGGTCATTCTTTTTTATTCATCATGCAAAACTTATTAAAGTAAAAAAAAAAACACAAACTAAATGTAGTGGATGCCGGTTTTCGTATGAGTCCTTACTGTATGTAGTGTGTATCGTGTATGTCAAATAACAGAGTCCTTACTGTATGTAGTGTGTATCGTGTATGTCAAATAACAAAATCTGCCATTCACGCATTATGTTACAAGTTGCAAACTAAGATTGTATTGAGGTTAACTATACAGTATCTCACAAATAAAAATCATTATTTTAAAATACACCCACTGTAAGTGCAAATGATAAACTTTTCGCTAGCATGGGGTACAAAAGTGTTCGTAAAGCACATTATTGTTGTGAATTACTATTTGCCCTGCGAACATCAATTATTATCACATCTAGGAAACAAATAGAAGCCCAGGTGATGGATAAAAACAAGGTGCATCGAGCAATAAACTTTTTTCTTAAACTTTCGGACAGGATATCAAATACAAAGGTTGTTTTATTACAAAGCAAACAACTCCGAAAACTGACTTTGGTATCATTAAAGTGTGCCGGTGTTTCTTATGAAGTCGGCCAACATAAGAAAGTCAAGTTTGGTTCCTTTGGATTCTTTTAAGTGTGCCGATTTTTTTTAATAAAGTCGGATGACAGAGAAGCCAACATTGATTTCATTTTTACCTATATTAGCGGGAAATTTCAAAATAAATTGAAACAATGGAACAGTTTAGAAAGCGAAACAACCTAGTGCATCATGCAAGCATATCGTTATAATGCTTAAGAATAAATTAATTTTCAGTACTTTCATCTAAATGTTTCCTACTCATAGTTTATAATGTTTTATTTTTGACAACAAGAAGCAAGTACATCGTCTTGTGGGGATAAATGGATGTCATTTCCGGCTGGCGTCCTCTATAGGTGGGAAATCGTAGCTTTGGGGTAGTAACTGCGCTGTATATGTCTTTTTCGAGTAATTAAATTATTATTTCTTCTTTACACTTGATAATTGTTTTGTGTGAGTATAACCAATTTTAATCAGGAAATGCAAATCTAATGTAAACTGAAAATCAATGGAGTGTGGCCGGTGATGTTTAATTCTTGGAAATTCTTTTTCATATTTCAGATGATGTTAATCAGTATCCCGCTTGAGACATGTGATGTCCAATAAACTTAATTGTGTCCTTTCCAGCTTTTATTCACACAAATCAGAATATTCCTTTTATTCTTCTGTGTTGATTATTAATACTCTTCTAGATGCTTATATTCCCTTTTGTCTTAAACATGCATCAGTTTAGGAACACCATTTTAACAAATTCTATATCAACAGCTTGATCATGCAGATGCTTCACATGAACAAATATGTGCAGTTTAAAGCATCTGGGTTTCTGCCTTAAAGTTAATCTAGTTCCCTAACTAATTCCATTAATTCTAATATGAAACCCAAATCAAAAGAAAACAGATGAACCAATCATCTGGATGTTTTTGGCAAAGATCATTTATCCATAGATTGTGCTTGTATGTCGTTAAGTCCATATTTTAATGGTAATTTTCATAAGACTTGTGGCAAAATCAAAGAGTTGGCAGATCTGGTAATTGTGTCCCTTCTAGCTTTTATTCACAAGAGTCTGAATATTCCTTAGTATTCTTCTGTGTTGATTATTTTAACTTTTTAAGAGGCTTATTTACCCTTTTATATTACACACACATCACTTGCTACACGACATTTTTCAAAACAAAATAAATAACCAATAGTTGATCAAGCAGATGCCTGACATGAACAAACAGGTGAAGCTTAAAGCATCTGAGGTGCTGCTGTTAAGTCAGTCTGGTTCCCTGGCAAGATTCACTAATTCTAATATGAAACGCGGATCAAACTCAAACAAGGATGAACTAATTTTCTGGATTATTTGGCAATGATCATTTTGCCGTCGGTTTTGTTTTTATGACTAAGTCCGTATTTATGAGTAATTTTCATTAAGACTTTCGGCCAAACTGTAAGGGTTGGCAGGTCTGATATTGGATGTCCAAATACACCATTATGACTTCGGGATGAAAGCATAACATTCAACAGCAACCCTCCAGGCCGCTTAAAGGGATTAGTGATAACAAACATGGAGGAAAACTGATTTAGGAAAATTGGGAAAGTATATCAAATATATATCCTACTAAAAATTGTTTGGACAAATAATTAGCCTGGGACAAATCTTTAGCTCACATGTTGATTAAATAAAGCTTATATGACCAACATCATTTCATTTCCTTGATTAAAAAATGGATAGGTAGTACACATTGGTTTTAATGATTGCATACCTTGGATCACCTCCAGATAGAATATGAAATTAGAATGCTTAATACCGACTATTAGAATCAGCATTTTAAACTCAGAAATCCAAGCTCAGGGATTTGCTTGCGAGGATATGAAGCAAAATACAAATTAGAGATGAGATTAGAATTACTTTATTTTATTCTGCATAATTTGTTACCAGTTTCAAAATCAAACTTCCAATTTACATAGACCACAAATAATTGCAAAGAAAAACAGACTGTGCATGTTTTTGTGCATTATTTGGATTTGTAATAAAGCTTTATCAATTTTAGTCATATTCTCACAATGTCTGCAGTGTGGCAGTTTATAGTGAAGTCTAGCATTGGACATCATGCTGCAAACTTGTACCATCATTATCCTGACACCAGACCAACCAGTAATAGCACTAACCCCTTCATGCTGAGTACCAAGCAAGGCAGCTGCAAGTACCATTTGTTAACCATTTCATCACTAAGTAACTTTGTAGGCTTTGTAGTCCTCAGCACTAAGTAACTTTGGAGTTGTAAAGCAAAATGACATGTGGACTTTGAAACAACATAACTTTGTCAATGTTAAAGATATCTGGCTGGATTATGTGTCAGATTATTCAGATTATGTTAGATTATTCACTAGATGTACTAGTGAATAATCACAGTATCAAAACAAGTCTTTCTTTCATGGTGTCCATAATTTATAAAATTCTATAAAATGAACCAAAATGATCTCCAAGGTGAGATCTGTCCACATACCTATATCGCCTCTGCCACGTTTGATCGTCAAAATTATTCATATCCTCCGATAACTCTCCTCTGAAATTTCTTCAAACTCCGCCATTTTGGATACAAATTTCAGCATTCACAAAACATGTTAAAAGTTCCTACTTTGTTCGATATTTCTAGTTGTATACAAGCAAAACTCACGAGGTCATCCAAACATCTACTTTACAAGATGGAAGTTATTAGAGGTACCACAAAAGTTATTTAAACGGGGACTATAACGTAAAAGAAGAACACTGTCCCAGACAAAAAAATAGTGTTTACGGACTTACTTCCCCATGACCGTTTTTTCGGTCCGCAGTGATGAAATGGTTAAGTCCTTGGCATGAGTCAGCCAAGGTTTGAACTAGTCCAATGTTTATTTTTCTGTACAAATTAGCACTGTTTTACTTTGATGAAAACAAGACTACTATAGTCCTGCCAACTTATATCGACACCACTTATGTCGTCGACAAGCCATCTATGTCAACAAAAAAGCAAAGTCCCAGTCTACAAAATTTTCATGCTTATGTTCACATAGAGATACAAAAAATTTATATGTCAACAGAATCCCTTAGTCCTAACTTGAACAAATCCTTTGTAGTCTTATTAATGTGGACAAGCTGCCAGTTCCTACCCATTCTTTGTTCAACAATTAGTTGATCTTGCTGCCATGATTTAATTTTACCACCTTATCATTTATGTCCACAAGCAGCCAGTTTGGACATGTACTTTATTCAACTATTAGTTACTCTTGCCTGCAGGCTTTTATGTCTGGGTCAGATATAAAAAAATAAAATATGGCACAAAAACAGGATTTTGTTTGGTCTTATATAGTTCCCTCTCTCATGGCGACTTAAGTAAAAGCAATAAAAATCTAATTTGATTCTTCCATTTTCCAAAGCGATCGTTGATTAAAACAGTTTTATTGTGCTGTGAAAGTTTCCTTTTTAACTTTAATTTTATTTACAATCACTACCAACAGCAGTGTAAACGCTGATTAAATTTACAACTTTGTTAACTAAATATCTGGCTGTTAAGGGAAGCTGAGAGAGGCATCTCGCAAAGATGTCTGAAAAATGTTAAATGTATTGAGCTGACATTGTTACAATATTGTATTGTAAGAATCATTTTCTTTTAATACCTCATTAGCATGTGTCAATGTATACAATATTATGCCTTCATTAATCATAGCAGCAACATATCTCTTGTTCGCTTTTATGTACTTTTCAGGATGACTTCTGTAACTAAATACAAGTACTGTTTAAATAAACTTGTTGACAGGTTTTCATTTCCTGGTGAACAGCCCCATCCCCTTGGCAGCCTTAAAAAGATAGGAACATACTGACCAAAATCTAGGCCAATTTAAGTACATGTACTGGAAGCATGTAAATAACTGATAATGCCAACATTGAATATTGAAATGATTTTAAAATCAGGATGTGACAGATGCATTATTTTATTGTGGATATTATTACACAAAGGTAACCAAAATATAATTTGTCAAATTACAAGTCTTTCAGACTGGTTTTGTATTCATGTACACTGGCAGAGTGGTCTGAAGTACTCAGGGTTACAGACCACTGCCATCTCACCTCTGTTCGAGTTTAACCACAGAAGACTGCAATTTTATCAATAAAGAGGAAATTTTTAACAACACGAAATCACCTTAACGGAATTATAATTCCGTTAAGGTGATTACTTGTTGTCAGTAATTTTGTTATTCTTTATTGATAAAACTGCCGACTCCTGTGGTTTAACTTGTATCTTATTATGTCGACAATTCTTCCTCAGGCCCAAGCATGTCGATATAAGCAGGTAGCACAGTATCTGAAAACACCATAGACCTGAAAACTAAAATATTATCCTCTTTAACACCAAGCCTAAAAGACATTTAAAGTTTATGAGAATTCTGAAAAAAAAATTCAAATCCTTTCACAAATTGTTTTCTACTATTTTCAGAAATAATACTACAACGATATTAATGCAAACCAGATTTTATTTTCTTGATAAATGACAGGTTATTAGGCACAATGAATGACTGAGGTTATTAGGCAATCTACCAAATAAAAAATACTAACCATTTTACTACAGTGGAACCTGTCTTGAAAGACCATCCCTTCTGCCAGAATAATGTATTGGACGATAAAGAATGAATAATTTCCCAGGAGTAGGTCCAAACTCACAACTATGTGTTCCCAAAGTCAAGTGTTTGTGTGTATGTACTTAATCCACTCAGTAAAAGAAACTAGCTACAAAAGCTGCATACTACATTAATACTTATGAATTCCATGTGACTATCTTTTCTAACATGATAGATAGGATATATGTGGAGATGCAGAATACCTAAGGTCAATCTAACACGAGAACAAAGAATAGTCTATCACTAGATAGGTAACCAAATCTACAAAATCATGCACATAAAAAAATGAAGAACTTCAAATTCTACTTGTGACTCCTTAAATTTCAATTTTAACTTTATCAAGATAATTTCTCTTTTCCTTTTGGTTTCAAAATCCCCCAAAACCCGTTCAAAATCACACTTGGCAAAACCCCAACCTACACCACACCAAGCTACAAAATGCTTGAATGGGTGGCAGGCAAAGGGGACTACTACAGAACAAACACAGGTAAAAGTAAAGACATGAGAGATCAAGTTCACTGTGTTACTAGGTCTCCTCTTCCTTTCTCACAGTATTGTAAACCATCATTTCAAGCAGAAACATTATGCAAAACAATTCCCAGTACCTGGATGAATTTACCATCAAGGTGCCTGTTCCATATATAAAAACAGAAATTAGTGCAATAAAATTGCTGACCAAAGCAAACTATGTAAACTATGCAAAATGCATGTAGCTCTGTTAATTAATTATTTATCAAAGATATTTCCTAACAATAATATCCAAGAGGTTTCAATTAAAGGGGAAAGTGATCTTAATATAGTATAAAAAAAAAAATTATAACATGACAAGGTTTACAATCACCATATTAATGTAAATGAATATGTGAAAAAGTGGTGGGAAACAGAATGGGTTTCTGGTAAAAATATGTAAAAAAAAAAAAAAGGACAATGTAAATATGTGAAAAACTGGTGGGAAACAGAATGAGTTTCAGGTAAAAATATGAAGAAAAAAAAGGGAGGAAACAAAAACCTGAAAATACAGAAAATCTGATATCATGCACAATCTCTCCAAAAAAAAATGTGCTTGTAAAATATTCTTGCTATGATCTACTTTCCCACCTACACCCCCAATAATGGTTGATGGCTCAGATTTTAAAATGCTTCAAAACTATTCCTGCATCTAGTAAACAAGTAATGTTAAAGCATTTAATTTGCAAGATTAAATATTGATGTTAAATTCTTCCAAATGCTTAATATTGCAAACTTTTTTGAATTAATAATAGTTACCATATAACATGCACATGTACTTGCCTGACTTCTTTCAGTATTCCCAACAGAGTTTTTCCCACGTTCACACAAATTACTCCTTGTGTTAGCCAAACTAATATTTCAGCTGAGATATCAGACTACCAGACTACCTCATCACCTATAGCTTTCCTATCATGTAGCAAGACGTCAATTCTGCAATGGAAAAGAGTATGTGTCGTGAATGTGTGACAGTCCGTAAACAAACCTGAAAATTTCCATTATGATGTGACACTGAATGATATTTCCAAACAGGCTCCGACTTCAGCTATGTTTTCAATACCTGATATATTTCAATAAATATTAACTTCTATTGATTTATCCTTAGCTAACACTGTTCACATCACTGTCTATAAAAATTTATGTCTAAAACACTACAGAAAATAAAGGTCAAACAACAATGTAAATAGACCAGCAAATTAATATTTACCTGTCTTGAGAAAACAATATGCCTGTATTCCTGTAACTTCCAAAAAATTTAATTAATTGCTAATTACTTAATTACACAATCTCACAAAATGTGCATCAATGAAATTTCCACTGCAGTAATGACATGATCTGCTATTATTTGTCCTTAGAGAAAAATGGTCCTTCATTTGTATTATCAATTCTTGATTGCATTTAAGCTTCAAATAAAATCAAAATTAAATGCCTGAATTAATTTCACAAGTACAAATTTCAACATCAAGGTAAATTTTGTTTAAATTACTGATTCTTAAATGAACCCAAAAGAAAGTGCAAATTATATTTAAATAAAATATTCCAGTGTGAATAACCTGACTTACAATTCTTAGAATTCTTCAGTAGGAATTTTGAATGTAATACAAAATCTATAATATTTCAAAAATTTCAATAACCACACACATATCAATTATGTTGATTTATTTCCTCTCTAAGCTTAATCAATTATTCAACAGACAAAAATAAATATAAAAGTTAATAAAAAAAATTCCAGCAAACTGTATATATACCTTACATACACAACAATCAATAGATTTTCAAATCCCTTATGTAACATCTGTACCAGATAAAACCATTGATGCCAGAAAGAATGAAGTCCTACAAAATATACTTAAAATCTCTAGACTTTATATACCTAGTACAGACACCATCCTGCATATGAATTTAAAGTAAGGCATGAGTGAAAAATGTGTGTATGTAAATGACAAGGACCTTGTAGTAAATCAATTATTCCCACTACAGACACATGCAAATTAACTCATGGTCATTACAGGACACCTAGGGTTATCTTCAGGTGAACACATCTGACCTGCAAATTTCCATTACACCCAAAAGAAATCTCCAATGTGTCACTCCAGGAGCTGTAAACCTTTTTGTATAACAGATTATCAAAGAAAATAAGAGTAAAAATTCTTCTTGCCTGTTAACTTATTTTGAATTTAACTGTAGTTAATTTTGCACTAGCGGATGAAATTTATAATCACTAATCAGGAAAAATTTGAGTATCATGTATCAAATAAATAATAATAAATAACAAATTTGACACTAGGTCTTAGTTGTCTGGCATCATGATTCTATGTTCTAAGATGTTTTATTCCACATTTTATTGTTTTGTTTTATTCCATTCACTTATACTAGTACCACCACGACCCACAAAACAATTATAACTATACTTTTTATAAGTACCAATTTCATATACAATTTGTAATTCAAAAAATGCCAATTTCCTCTGTGGAATGATGCAAAAGTTGCAAAAATCAATATACTTGAAAACAAATGAAAGCATGAATGCCACTAGAGAGTAATGAATTCTGAATACATAACAACCATAGAACCTTAGTCTTGTATAGGTAGTGCCAGCAATTGAAGCATTTTTGTAACATCTTCATTGCATGAGAGAGAGAGAGAGAGAGAGAGAGAGAGAGAGAGAGAGAGAGAGAGAGAGAGAGAGAGAGAGAGAGAGAGAGAGAGTGTGCTGACAACTGCAATGCAGGACACTGTGGTACTGCTGGAGTTAAGTCTTGAATATTTATGTAAAAAAATTAAGCACAACTAAAAATTTTAAACTGAACTGGGAACAGCAAGAAGGTAAGAAAATATACATTAAAAATTAACAGCTAAATAAACATTTCTAAATTATAAAAAAATACACAGTACATGATTTCTTTCTCACTGAACCCTAATATACTATCAATTTTTGCACAAACTTTACAAATGAAACTTCATCAAGGAACAAAAACCTGATCATATTTGTAGATTAAATTTAGTTTTCTGTAAAAAGCGTGTTTAAAGCTCAAAAAAAACCAAAATTAATACTTCTTGTCACCAAAGATTTCAGCTAGTGTAATATATTTATAGCTACAAAATAAACCGTAGATTCAATCTCAAACACAAGGACAGGTTTCTAGAAAACAGATGTGTGCATTATTTTTAAAGATAATTTGGATACCATTTGATTCTGTACAATATTTTTTTCAAATTCTCTTAGCTTAGAAAATTATACATCTTTCCAATAAATAAACTAACTAAATCTAAGGTCTATTACGAATAACGAGAGACCATTAGAGTCATTATTTAATGTCCACTTTCCTAACCAAAAAAAAAACCCCAGGCATTAACTGGCAAAATATAAAATAAGTGTTGCCTAAAAATGGCAGTGATGAGTAACTATTTTACAATTTATTTTACAAAACATACCAAGCCAGATGTTTTATCTCGTACTTCAGAACTTATTTCTAGCACAACACTAAAATGCAAGCAAATAAACTCTAAATGATTTTGCAAGATGCTTCTCCTTTGTCAGAAATTAAAACTAAAACTCACTAAAAATGCAATCTAGTCATGACAATAAACACAAGGATAAAGCAGTCTTCTTAACAATAAAGCAGTGCCAACTCATTTAAAAAATATTGGATCATTGCAACAGAAGTGCTACCTAATTTCAAAAGTAGAAAATTACAATGTTGCAATGTAACAAACTATTTCTTTTTTTTTAATAAGAAAGACCGTTTTGACATTGTTGAGGCCTTTTACACTACTAAAATGAAGACTGAAAGTGTCACTAAATATGTTGTTGTAAGGTTTAACACCATTTTTCAGCACACGATAGACTATGCATGGCAGCCAGTATTAATGGTGGAGGAAGAAACCAGGAAATCACCAAGAAGAACCACCATCCCATAAGAAGCTACTGGCAAGCTTTCTCACATATCCACATTAGCTGAATCCTAGACTCAAACCCACGTAGACAGGTGAGATGGCAGTGATCTGTAACGGACAGTGCTTTAGACCTCTTGGCCACTCATTAAATATGATGTTCCACCCAGTCACATTATCCTGTCACCAGGCCAACCAGTTCTAACAATAACCTCTTAATGCTGAGCATCAATCGAGGCAGCTGTTAGTACCATTTTTGTTAAGTCTTTGGTATGACTTAAACAGGAATCAAACCCTCAACATCCCGCATCCGAGACACACACTCTAACCACTAAGCAACCAGAGCAGTTCACTAATGTTATTACTTCTTATATTCAATGATAATCTTTGTTTTTCCAACTGAGTAATATTAAATCTAAAAACCCTGACCTTTCCGTTAAGTTTTGCATTATTTCTCAGAAGATGAAGATATGTGTTTCTTACATTCTACCACTAAAAGGTGATTACAAAATTTCCACCCTCTCTATATATTGATAATAATAATGTAAGGTATCAATTTTGACAACAAACTTGCAAATTTAAATGACACTTTGACTAGCCTATCATGATGCAAGATGGAAAAGTTCTATTAAATGTCATATGTACCTGAAGTTACCTGCTACATGCTGTCTTCAGCAAAATGGTAAAGGTTCTGTCCTTCCTAATAGAAAAAGTGGAACTGTTTAGTTCTCCAACAAGTTCTAACAATTAAACCTGATAAAACTGCAATGACCTAAAATCTGATTGGCTAAGTGACAAATGCCTGTTTCTCTCATCCCAAAACAAATTGACAAACATTTATACACCCAATATGCAAACTACCCCTTATTCTGCATTTGGTGAATTCTTGAACATAACAAATGATTATGAATGCCAAGAGCAGTATCTGGTTCACAATATGTAACGAACAACAACTGCTTTGCTGATGAGAAATTTACAAGACCATTATAGATTATATTATATTATAAATCGTTTCTTGACATATTTATAATGCACATGGCAACTAAAACAGACCATTCTAGGCTGTATCCACAATGTCAAAATCTAGGGTGCTAGCTAATAAATCAAAACAAATCAGAATCTAGATTATGCAAATGATTCCTTCTCCTAAACTCAGTATCTCACTGCATCCATTTGTTCAATTATCCTCTATTTATCTAAAATGTAAAATTTTTGCACCAGTCAAGCATGCTGATGTCAACATTACTGCAAGATAAATATCACCTACTTTTCCTCTTATTTATGCCTGTGTGACTAAAATAAAAAAAAATTTAAAAATGTTCATTTATGATCTCCTGAATCCACACTGAAACCAGAATTTGATGTGTACTGAAGTACTGGAGCATGAAAACTTTTTGATGTCAAAATAGTCAGAAGCATTGATACACATATCTACAGTGAAACCTGCCTTAAAAGACCACTATATGATATCACCTGTCTTGAGAGACCAAATTCTCAATCCAGATTAAATGATTTACATAGTGTTTTAACATATGAGAAGCTTTTGTCTTTGGTTTCTGTCAGCAATTGTGGTTGCTCAAGTCAAGTTCTACCGTTTTATTTAAGCAGTTATCTCAAAGAGTGACCATAATGCAAAATATTGGAACCTTGGCAACATATTGACATAATTCATACAACATCCCACACGTCATACAGCAGAAAAAGGAAAACTTTATATTAAACTCTGTAAATATCTAAATTTCTTTTCTCTTGACCTTTCCTATCAACACAAAATAATCTGTAATCGAGCAAATATAACAGCAAGCATACCTAATACAGTAAAACCTGTTTTGAGAGACCATTGCTTTGAGAGACCACCTGTCTTGAGAGACCAGGTTCTCCATGCACAGATGTATTGATATGGTGTTGTCACCTGTCATGAAAGACCAAGTTTCTTGTGAGACCATTATTATTTGGCAGAAGATGTGGCCTTTCAAGACAGGTTCCACTGTAATGTTTCATAACCTTATGGAAAACAACTTAAGTAGTGTCAGGTATCAAGTAGTGTGCTCCTGAAAATTCTGCACCAGTAAAGCATCAAGAAATTTCCAATAGGTTTGGTCACCTATGGATAATCACAACCTGTCAATCAAAACAGGTTCATTGAGCAATCAAAACTAGGTATCTATTTCACTTCATAGTTATCTATCTGCCAGGTTTCCTCATAAGACCATGTTTGATTACTTTCTTATTACCTGGCAGGGGAATTTGAAAGATCACATAGAAAAACACAATAAATTAATCTGAAAAATGGTTTCACTGTTGTAATTGGGACAAATATGATATATACACCTGGTCTTTTTATTACCTTTGGGTTTCTTTTACTTTGACCTTGGAATACTGAAATCCTGCAACTATCTTCACTAGAACAGATTTTGTTACCACTTTCAAAACTAAACATTTACTTGTGAAGTGATATCAAATTCACAAACCACTACCCTATAAATGAAATTCTGGATTGACCCTAATCCTATTCACATCTATAACTGCAAAATTAGAGTTGACAAATTATTTTAAAAATTTTAATTATTTTTAACCTCAATTCTTATTACGGGAGATTTTTTAAAAAATTGTTTACCCTTGATGCTTCAGTAAAATATTTTTGTCTTTTTTATGCTTATAAATAAAAGCATGCTAATGCATGTCCTGCTATTTAGTTAAATTTAAATAAATGACTCAATCTAGGAGCAAAGGTGAAAACTGATGCAAATATAACCAATGCAGCGACTTATTTCAATGTGCCATTATTATTTCCTTCTCTTTCAAGAGATTATGATAATGATAGTTTTATATGATTCAGATACAATTTAAATGTACTGGTTTACCTTTTGATACCCTTATGAACTGTCTATTTGATACCCTTATGAACTGTCTATTTGATACCCTTATGAACTGTCTATACCTTATAACCTGTATTATCTGTCTAGCTAAAGGATTAAGATTTACAGATTAAGGAACAAAAAGCATTTTATTTCAATCACTCAAGCAAATTCTTTACAGTAAACATTGTTGAGTTATTTATTGTAACTTTGTTTTGATTTTATCCTAAACATTAATTTTGTAGAAAAAAGTAGCTGTTTTATTCCCATGTGACAATAATAATAATTAAATTTAAATTATAAATTTAAGAGATGCAAATACAAAGTAAACTTTGTTTTAAATTTTTTTTAACAAAAAAATACTGAAACCATACTTGCTATTCTGATAACATATACGACTAACTTTGCGAGAACGGAAAGATTTTGATAACTAGTCTATTTTGGCAAAATGTCTTCTGAAAATTTATCAGGATGTTCGCTTTTTCTCATAGATCATTAGGAACATACTGCATATTTAATGATTCTCACCATAGAGAATCCTAATTTCCTTGTTCAAATCTTTCTTTAACGCTCGATTTTTATACAACATGTTGATGGCACATTTCACAGATCATGTGTTTACAATGTATAACAAAATGAGCATTGGTTATTTTGCAATGATTATTAGTTTACTGCATACACAAACCTACCCTAATTAAATAGCAATCAAATATATTCCACAAGTAGCAGATACTTTCCACAAATCAAAACTAATCTCAAAAAGAAATCTGGAAAATCTAAGTACAGTAGAACCTATCTTGAAAGAATGTCTCTTTTGAACAGTTTTGCCAAAGAATGGCCCTTCATAACATGTCACAATGCTACACAATCAGTAAATTTGAATATTGAGATTGTGGACTCTCAAGACAGGTGGTCTCACACAGCAGTGGTCTTTCAAGAAAGGTTTTACTGTAATTGTAACAGTTTCAACAGTATAGACATCGACAACACTGTAAAATAAATCACCCTATTACAAACTTTGATTTGCTTCATGTCAGCAACTGAAAGTTCATCTTGGGTTTTCCATTAGAGCGGCTACTTCAATGCGTGTGTGCTAGCAATGTAAATACACACTCTTCAAGTTTGTCAATTTTATTTCAATTTTTTTTTTTGCAACAATAAATTTAAAAATTTCCAAATTAAGTGGGGCCATGAACCCTCTGAAAAAGCTTAAAATTGGTGACAAATTCCATGTGTTTAATGAAGAATGGACACAAATATTTCTTTGGTAATACAGGAAAGAAAGCAGTATGTTTACTTTGTCATGAAATGATTGCCGTATTTAAGGTGTACACTCTGAATACCACCATTTTGGCAGCATACTTTCTAAGGGACAAACGCAAGAAGAAAGCTGCAGATTGTTACAAAGTTGAAGAAGCAACAAACATTATCTACAAAGCAATCAATGCTTCAGGATAATGCTACAGGAGTTTGCTAAGCAGTGTATGGTAGATTGTGCAAGTGTTTTGTGTCCTGATGTGAGAAGCAAATTTGAAAATCTTTCATTGTCAAGAATGACTGTAGTGCGCCACACTGACTCAATCAGTGATGAACTAACAGAACAGCTGAGAACCACGAGCAAAGATTTTGCTTAGTTTTCACTGGCACTGGATGAAAGAACAGATAATGAAGACACTGCACAGTTACTCATTTTTATTGTGGAATTAATGAACATTTTATCACAGAAGAATTACTAGATCTGTAATCAATGAAAAGTACAACCACTGGTCAGGACTTGTTTGAGTGTGCTGTAAATTGTGTTGAGAAAAAATGGCTTGTCATGGATAAGAATGACAAGCATTACAACAAAGCTTTTACTGGAAAAAATGTGGGTATGGTTAAGCTTATAAAAAAACAAGTTACAAGCACAAAATGCAGACAATGATGTCTTGTCATTTCATTACATTTTGCATCAGGAAAGCCTTTGTAACGATGCACTGCACTTAAATCATGTGATAGAACCTGTTGTAAGTGTGGTGAACATAATCAGAGCAAGGGCAGACAACCATCGACAGTTCAACTCAATGCTTGAGGATATGGAGGCAGATTATGAAGATGTAATTTACCACAACAGTGTGAGGTGGTAGAGCTTGGGTAAAGTGATAAAAAGAGTCTGGGTATTGCAGGATGAAGTCCTCTTATTTCTGGATATGAAGGGAATTTCTTGTGATTTTGTGACCAAAATGGGACGTGAGGAGTGGAGATATGAGATGTTTGCATCTGATGTATTTGAGAGAGGTTGAATGAACTGAATGTGACATTGCATGGAAATGGGTTGTTCGCACATGAAATGTGGAAGCATGTAAAATCATTCAATGTAAAACTAGGTCTATTTGCAAGGCAAGCAGGTGATGGCAAGTTTTGTCATATCCCTTTATTAGTTAAAAAGAAAGTGCCTGAAGGTGTTTCTGCTAAGATTAGGGATCATTTTCTGAGTTTGGAGTGCGAGGTCACAAGATTTCAGGACTTTAAGAAGATTGAGCCTAAATTTAATTTGCAGTCTTCTCCTATCACTGCTGATATTGAAAAAGCACCTGAGGAGCTGCAGCTTGAACTAATTGACATGCAGTCAGTTCAACAGTGAAAGAAATGTTTAATACTGTGACATTAATTGACTTTTATAAGTCTTTTTCTGCTGAAAAATTCACATTAGTGAAAATATTTGCTGGGAAAATGTTCTCTATATTTGGATCTACAAAGTTTGTCTTGCATGAAGATCAACAAGAGTAAATATAGACGCTCTTTGACAGACATATATTTGCAGGCAGTGATGAGAATCTTAAGAAGCAACTTCAAAAGTGTGATAGGGCGCACTTGTCTCATTAAACTGATTCATTAATTAAATATGCTAGCTGCTAGAAATGTAGATAATATGACAAAACAATAAATAAATTTAATAAAACTTCCACTTTTAAGTTTTATTTATTGATTTTTATGATACTATTTATACCTTTTCTGAAATGAAATATGTTAACTAAAGAATACAATCATTCTAAACGGTGAGGCTCTCCACTAAAATCTGCTACCACAAAGTGGCCCCTGAGCCAAAACAATTGCCCACCCCTGCCCTATTAGTGTCATGGTGTGTCATGATAAAAAAAATTAACCAGCCACTTTTTTTAAATTTTGTTCTTTTAAAAACAAACTCCACTGATGTTTGTCAGCAGTAACAAAAAAATTTCAGTGTCAAATTACAAACAAATTTACAGTACAAAAACAAACAAAATATAAAACTGACAAGTGTCATGCACAAACATGCTAATTTCATCTGAAGACCAGCACCATTGTCATTTTAATCAATCAGATAACAGGCATACCATGTTTCTGATAAAGGAATAATAAATAATGACTCTGCTGTATTCACCAACAGCCAAGGGCCAGGTCTCAAAAGCAATGTTTAAATTTCAGACAATAGTGAGTGACCCTTGCAAACACAATGAGTGTTTTACATTAGCATATATCAATTAGAACAGTTGAACACAAGGGCAGAATCATGTTAACAACGTGAATATCACATGAAGTAACTATTTGTCCACTTGTGATGCCTGTCAACTCAATGCAATTAAAGACCAATTACAAAATTAACACCAAAATCCATTTTAAAAAGTACAAAGTAAAATAGATGTACACTGGACCTTAAGGACTCACACCAACAATTTTCATTTTGGACCAACTATACTTCACAAGAAGTTTCCATGGAAAACACAGCAATATAACTTTTATACAACACAATTGGCAATAAAATAGAACCTGTCTTGAAAGACCACCCTTTCTGCCATAAAATTATGGTGACAATGCTATATAATCATTAAATATCTGTTGAGAATATGGTCTCTCAAGACAGGTAGTCTAAGATTTTTAAGAGAGCCACAGTGGTGGCAATATTCGAAATAAAAATTGGCACCACCTTCATTTCGGACCAACTAGACATGAGGACAGACCTGTTTACCCATAAATCTTCCTGTCAGTATTTTAAGCAATGCCTGTCAGTATTTTCAGACCGAAGTCAGTATTTTCAGCACACAAATAGTAGATACTATCAATATACTATAATTATCATTATGTAGTATTACACGACATGACTATACAATATTGTGTAAATAACTCTTAGTTTGCAAAGACGCTGGTATTCAGTTAATTCTGTGTTTCAAGGCACAAATATGCAGAAATTGAACACCACTGACTTAAACATCCTGTTCATATTATAGTGATAAAAACCACAAAAATATACAACATAACCAAATTTATTGTTGTTTACCTCCGTTACTTTCTCTAAAAATTCTGTTTTCTCAGCTTCACACATATCCATAACATTTTAATTAAAGCCAATTCTCTATTTTACTTGGTTAAGGACGACTTGATATAAAACATTATGACATTGTTACCACCCATCCACTTAGAAAATAATAAGTTTATCTAGATAGGTGAAGGCAATCTTATTTATCTGATAAAATCTAGTATCATCTTTGTCAATATTTACTAGAATGGAAATAAGGTTAATAAATTATTTTTCATTGCTTCTGTTAACTTGTCAGCTGTACTCAATGACAAATTCATATTTGCGATCAACTCGCATAGAATCGCCTCAGCACGTGTTATTTGTTTTTGAAGTATGTTTTGATCACTGACTTCCTTTCCTTTCATCATTGACAAAATGTTTCTATTTCCATTCACTAATGATTTCAATTTTGTATGATTTCCCGATTCCACATGCTGTGAACAGTCATTCCTTCCACCATGTGCACAGGAAAAGTCTTAAGTTGCAAACAGTGCAATGCACAAAATGTTCTCCTTTTGACGATGGTTTAAGGCATAGCCAAAGAGTAGAATAAACTGGTAGAAAATGCTGCTTTCTGTGTTAGACTTTCCATTTTCATCATCAGTTTCATGCTGAAACTTTCTTGTCGGCGGCATTTTCCTTTGTTTAAACAACCGGATGTTGAGAATGTCAAAATAAGTGACGTGGCACAAAATGCGGACGCGGATGCGGACCGAAGAGACGATACAACGAAACAAAAAGGAAAGAAAAACGGCTTAAAAAATTAATTTTAAAAAGTAATAAATAAATGCAACCTCAAATCGTATTTTCAGTTCAATGACAGTATGACCGTATGGATGGGCTTTATTCCGTACAAATACGGTCAAATATGGTCAGGTAAACAGGTCTGTGACGAGTCTTCTGGTGAAAAAAAACACAAAAGCAAATTGCAATAACAAGATTTGAACACTGGTCTCTGGCAGCTATATTTGACATCATAAGTCTTCTAGACATGACCCTGTGATTCAGGAGAAATAGCAACATACTGATTTACAAGATTTATTATAGGGTGGCCATATTAAATAGTAGATTGGCTCCATTTTCATCTCTAACAAACCGACAAATGTTAAAGATGCAGCAAACAATATATTATGTTAAATCTTTTAGTAAAATATGATTTGAATACTGTGAGTCTGCATCATTCCAAAAATCAGTCAAGTGTGACACATTAGCAAAAGCTGATAATACTGTAAATCTTTAAAAGTCAGGAACTATATGTCACACCCAATATAAATCTTGAACCAAAATAACCTTTCTGGTTATGATGATCAAGCCAACAGAAGAGTGACTGCTATATGGACACCTCACCTACCACCAACATGGGCCGTAAAAAATACAGCCAACCTTTTTTAAAGGAAAATTAATAAGCATGTAATGCATTTGTTTTCATTTAACAAGATTTTTTATCCAGACCATTAGCTGCTATAAAGTCAGAAAAGATGTCAGTGCCTTATTGACATGTCCTCTTTTCTGTCTACAAACTTGCAAAGTACTTCCAAATTTGGAATCGTACCAAAGTTGTGAAACGTTTGAAACACATGGGGTGCAGCGACAAAAGCTACAGATGCAAGTTTGCTGCAGGGAAAATAAAGCACAGTGCTAGGAGTGTAAGTAAAACCATTTTTTTTTTCATTTGTAAACAAAAAAACAATAAAACTCAAAAATAAAAGTTTTTCAAACTATTATATGACATGCATTCTGAACTGCCTAGTTCTCTTTCAAGTCTGCTTAACATAATTATTTTAATATCTGTACTTAAGGACTTGTTTTTTGGGGGGTTTATGTTGAGCACATTATCTGAATTAGGATTATTATCATTACGGTTTTTTTTTAAAATTAAATATTTCAATGTAGACTATATGTAAGCCTACAAAACAAAAACTTCCTATCAATTATATTGTCTTTTAGCACCATTTTAAACTAAGCCTTGTGGATAGGACGTTTTCTCTGCTAATCATGATTGGCACTGCCAAACATAGCTTTTATGACTTACTTTGTGAGAAAATAATGCGATAACTGAAATTTAGCAGAATGAACCATTGACGGTAGCAATATCCCAAGTATAAAGCTAATTAGTAATATCCACAAAAAAGACAATTGTAATTAATATCCAAAAAAAAATCTAATTGGCAATTAGCAATATGACATAACCTTATCAGTAATTAACAGTATCCCAAATAAAAGCTAACTAGTAATTAGAAATATCACAAACAAGAGCTAATTGGCAATTAGCATTATCCCAAATAAATGCTAACTAGTAAATGAAATAATATCCCAGACAAAAGTTGATAGGTAATTAGTAATATCCCAAATACAAGACAAATGGACCTTTTAACCATCATTGCTACGAAGCCTTGAGCTTTAATTTGATCATTTGTATTCTTGTCTGCTGCCTACCACTTTCCTTTGTTGACAAGCAAACTTTACATCAGAGTTGAACTTTTAAAACTAAACTCACGTCAGGTGACCAGTGCCATTTTGTACTCGTATAATGACATTTATGCCACATGACAAGACAATGCACAAGCCAAAAACGCTTCATGCGAATTATTAGTAGCATTATATTCATAAAATCAAAAAAATTAGACATCACATCTAAAATACTGAATTTACATGCAGACAATAGGCATACACGTTTCTTTTCTTTTTTTAACAAGCAAGATGATAGTTAAGTGTGATTCATGTACAAATATATGTGAACAGGGAAATATGGATTCACTGTATTATTGCAAAACCATTTGTCTTATGTTTTTATCCTGCAAAATTCTGGAAGATTCTTTTGTACAGGAAACACTTTGGCTTAATAACAAGGTCCACAATGATTTTACCAAACTGACAGACCCACCCCATCCGAGATGGAATGCAAATGTTACTGAGTGCATATTCACTATCTTATGGTTCCCATAATAAATCAAACAGAACTAAGATACCATCGACACCTGATACCACTCATGATGCAAAGTGACCCAACTTAACCTAAATAAGGCATTTCTTAGACTGAATGTTAGACCAACGTTCCAGTAAGGTAAAACATAAAAAAATATCATGTTTCTAAAGTAAGTTTCTAAGTACTGCTACTATTAATCAAGAAAACAAACACATGAAAGTTTAAAAGATGTTTTATGATAATTACTGTCTCTTGTCTATAATTTATTTTCATCTGCATGCTGCCATTATCTAAATGGTGTAAGCAATAGCTTGATCATTCAGGATCTTTGCATGAAAGCTATGACCAGGTTAAAACATCTCAGGTGTAAAGTTAGTCTGTTTCCCTGACCAACTCCATTCAATCCAAAATAAAACCAGGATCCAGATCAAACACTGCAAAGTCAGTCTCTGGACTGCAATTACTGTATTTCTGCTATATTAAGTCAACAGAAGCCAATATTTTCAACATGTCATATGTTAATATTTTTACTTTAACAATTTTCAGCATTATTTCAACCACATTCCACTATGATAAAGATGGTGTAAATATGTCACCTGTGTCTTGATAAACTTCACTGTAGTCTGTGTCTGCTTATGAAACAACTTTGCAAAAGCTCTGGTATAAAAGATATTACAGTAGTCCCCCTCTTGAACGCCCCCCCTCACCAGCGGCCACCCGCTCCTTACGACCAGAATCTGAAGGCACTGACGAATTTGTGTTCAAAATTACCCCTCACGAAAGGCCACCCGGCTAATGCGACCAGCGGCCAGCATATTTTTGCAAAAACATAAAATTTACCCCTCACAATCGGCTGCATTTTATTTTGTAATATGTATCTAGAACAATTTTTTTTCTAATTGTGTTAAGTAATCCAATTTCTGTTTCCCGACATCGTTCTTCAGAAAAGTGTTCTACATGTACCACTAAGGTTAATATTATATCCTTTATACCTTATGAGAAGCCACATTTATTTCATAAAGCGGAGAAAGATTCAAATATTAATCCATACCTAAAGGTAATCCGTATATCTTTATCATAAGACGTCCGGTTTATCCAATGAAAATTGTTAAGATTACTCTTATTAATAGTAGTAAGGGGCAATATTGACGTACCCTACAAAAGTCTGCCCGGAAAATGGTTTGATAGCCTTGATGGCTTCCCTTTACAAGAGGTTGAGCTTGTTTACTTACATAATTAATTGCTATTACACAACAATTGTAATGTTTATAAATTCTAACAGCCACAATGTTCAGATCAAATCTTCGTACATATCCAAGCTGTTTTTCGAACTTAGAGTAAAAAAAAAAAAATAAAACAATAGGGTACCAGACTACGACTAATGAATCACGTGACAATCGCTGCCTTTAAAAATATAGAGCAGGTTGTTTAAATGCAGAAAAAAATTGTTTTATCAGTCTGGTAGTTGCAACATTGAGGATTATAACTGGACGTAAGGTCAAGATCACACGGTCAGCATTGGCTAAAAATAGAAACAGGGTACTAGACAAAGACTGAAAAATCATGTGACAACACAATTTTGTTGCTTCTTTACGAAGAAAGCATTTCGTACGCTGAACAAATGTGTTGTCTGCATAATTAAATCGCATACAGTTAGCAACATCGGATAACTCATTACCAAACATTAACATGTCATCATGTAAACAAAGATGATTATTTCAGAAAACATGGGTTATTATAGTCTACGATATCGGGTGAGGTGAGGAGAGGGACTGGCCAAACAAATTTAGGTAGAAAAGACTCGAATAAAACAATTTTATGTTGAAAAGACTCGAATAAATAACATCGTAACTGATAAGTTATTTAGCAGCCGTGGTAAAATGGAGCAAATGGAAAGAGAATTGCGTATGTACCAAGATTCAAAGGACGCTTTTGAATGGTTCTGCAACGTGCATGACAACATCCGCTCGCATATCACGCTTACGCCAAGAATAAGAACTATTAATGCATATTCATTTGAAATAAATCAACTATTATAGCACAAGAACAGTTCAATAGTTAACGTTGCTTTTAAACGAAGATATTAAATGCTTTGAAAAATGAAGCTTTCTTACTACGTACATATACTTCTCACAAAAAATTTAGTCCCCCTCTGGAAAGACCACCCGCCTTATAAGGCCACTTTCCCGGTGCAAAAGGGGTGGCTGTATAAGAGGGGGACTACAGTATATGCAATATATATTAAAAATGAAGTATAAAGGAAAAAAAGATAAACTGAATTCAGCATTCACTAAGCTTTATTATAATTTGGAGTTTTGAAGAGACTAGCAAAATACCAGATTTTTTTACTGAAAAATTTTACTGAAAAATTTACAAAGTTACTAAGGACCCTCAATAACCAAGTGGTGTAAAGAACATGTCATTACAGGTCACCATCATCTCACCTCCGTCCACATGGGCAACAGCTTTGGCCAATGTGGGCATGAGAGAAAACTTTCCAGTAGCTTTCTATTGGCCAGAAGTTCTTGGTAGTAGTATTGTAACACAATGCCACATCTGAAGATCACCATCAACAGTTCCATGTGAAACTTTAATGTAGCAGTCCATTTTCTAAATTTTGCTGTTGATATAGTCTGCATATGATTCATGCTATTATCACGTAATCATGTTCTGCTCTTTAATCAGTACAGTTGATGGTGAAGTTATTTTGATTGGCAACATGCAAAAAGGAGAGAATGTTGGCATACCTCTATGAATAATGTTGAGATGCCTCTGTGCCATTTTCCCATCCAATTATCCTATTAACTTTCATTGAACTTTGCACTGCTTGACATCCCATGTAGTTGAGATAGCTTTCCAGTAGGAAGATGGGCTCAAGAAGACATATCATAGATAAGCAGGACTTGAAGATAATCTGATAATCTTGAAGATAATCAGTAAATGGCTTCAACTCAAAGTAGATCGTGATGGACATAATGACACTGACATCGATAAACAGTCTTTATTCACTGTATGGCAGTGCTTGAGAACCTTTGAAGAAAACCAGTGGAATGTTGTATGCCAGAAGAAATTTACCAATCCAATAATGTGTTTGTAGACTGCTCCGGTGGCTGAGTGGTTAGAGCATCCGCCTCGGAAGCAGGAGGTTTTATCACCAGCCGAGTCATACCAAAGACTTACAAAAATTGTACTAACAGCTGTCCCACCCAGTCACATTATCCTGACACCAAGCTGACCAGTCCAAATACTAACCTTTTAATGCTGAGCATCAAGCGAGACAGCAGCAGGTATCATTTTTCTAAGTCTTTGGTAAGACTTGGCCAGGGACTAAATCATTATGATTAAAATACTAATTTCCAAATGCAACCTGTCACCAAATAAGCATTTACATATGACACTGGAGCTAAGGAAATTATTGACAATATTTATGACAATCAGACATGATAATTACTCTACCAGGTATCCAATATGTTTTCTAAACTTTTGATATCTTTAGTAGCTTACCAGATGTCTAATCTGAAAAGAATTTGATTTGCTTCATCAGTGTTTAATGGTAATCATTACATGTCCATGTTACCCAGACTGAAATTCACTGAATTAATTAGCAAAACCTGCAATGGATACAATGTTTGTAAGGTGATTCAGAATGACATCCTAAAACTTCTATCTACTTGAATAAACTGAATTACTTTAACTGTAAAATTGTTATTATCCAGGTGCACAGATAAAGAAATGTACTAGTATCAGAATATATAGAAAACTTTAAAAAGGTTTCTGCAGACCATATATATAATGGATGTGTCAAACCACAGGACTCTGCAGTTTTATCAATTAAGCACGACAAAATTTCTGACATGAAATCTCCTTAACGGTAGTGTTATTTTTTAATACCGTTAAGGTGATTTCATGTCAGAAATTTCGTCGTGCATTATTGATAAAACTAAATACTCCTTGGTCAAATATTAAATATAAAAACAGCACATCCTTTATTTTAGTTATTTAAACTTAACACAGCGTGTTATTCAACATAAATTGTCATCCAATTTAGCCTGCTGAGCACTCCCCTCCAACCCCCAACCCCAAAAATTAACTGTTTATGTCCTTTGTTTCGCAACCCCAACCCTCCCGGCACTCCAGTCCTTTCTCCCAAAATTACAAAGCAACATGACGATACGGTAATGAAATGTCAAAGATTCATTAATGTCAATGATAAGGGGTGGGGATTTACAACTATTCCGCCTTCTATTTCATGCAGTCACTGTATCAATGATGGTTGCGCGCCAAGAGTATCTGTATACACAATACATTCTGGAAATTTTTCTGAAACACTTTATGCTTCTAAATGTGTATAGGGACAAATTACCTGAGTCGTCATCTCTGATCTGCACTATCTAAATTTCCTGCTAATTTTAATAATCTTTCCAGTTTTCTTATCAAACCATTTGAAATTATCTGTCTATATTGCGCCATCATAACCTTCCATCTTTCGTACACTCACGTGTATATATGATAGATGCCATTAGATTTCCACAGGTCACGTGACTTTACTATTTGGACCAACAAAAATACACCGCGTTCGGAAATCTCTTAACTCAAGGTATGGACGAAACAGCCAAACAAATTCTACACTCATGATCGACTCATGCACTTTCCCTCCAAAAAACGTAACACGGGAGATAACCAATGCTTATCTAGAATTTAATCACTACAATAGAATATGTGCAAACTATTAAAAAAAAAAAATAGTGTCGGATCCAGATATATAATTTAGAACGGTATCGTAATTAAGCTGGCCAAGAGTTTGTTCGATGGATCCATTCGTTGATACCACATGAATCTCTTGCATTGTTTTTAATACATTTCGAGGGCATAATTTTAACAATCAGAGATGATAATGTAATGTTGGCAACGATTCAATTGTTATGCGCTCTGTATTTTCTGTATTGAAGGAGATTTTTTTGCCACATGAGTTCGTATCGTTGCCTACAATTTATTTATGACAGGTAAATTGTAAGCAGCGACACGAGTCCCTGTGATATTGGCCAGGGAGGGGGAGGGGAACAGTGTACTTCAAGTCAGCCTGAGCAGAATAGTTTCCAAACACGAAGAAAAATGATAGCTTCGTTTTTAAGCTTACTACTTGATGGAAACGTTGCAAATTATCCTGACCGCTCTGGTTGCCTAGTGGCTAGAGCGTCCGCCTCGGATGCTTTAGGTCGTGGGTTCAAGCCCCGGCAGAATCATACAAAAGACTTGCAAAAATGGTACTAACAGCTGCCTGGCTTGGCGCTCAGCATTAGGAGACCAGAGTTAGGACTCGTCCTCCTGGTGTCATGATAATGTAACTGGATGGGACGTCATGCTACATGTCTGCGGCATGATGTCCAGTGCTAGACATCACTATAAACTGCCACACTAGAGACATCATAGCGATATGACTAAAAAATTGTTAAAATCGATGTAATAAATCTGAATCACACACACGCAAATTTTCTTTGAAATGCAAGCACTAAAACGCATTGGGCGCCGTCACATAGGAACAAGCGAGACAACTTTTTTATTTTATATTTTTAATTATTGAATCTTGTAGTAAGGTTCGTTCATTAGAGATGAGTCCGTACATGGCGTTCGTGATAGTCGGCATGTAATCTTTCTACGCCGCTTTAAAGTAAGTGGTCACGTTACATATGGGTATCTGTACTGAATTGTTGTTGGGCTTAAAGCCCACGTTTTTATAGTGATTTTGGCCATTCTTGCATCTAACCTTTGGAGCTCAAAGATGGTTTTGTTGTGACCAGTTTGAGTCGATTATTTTTTTTTAATTCAATTTAAAGTAATTTATTTTCCCTGGCAAATACTAGTGCTCATTAAAAAATTTTGACAAAGACATTTATTAAAAATTATTCGGAATTCCAAACTGGAATATTATTCTTGGTTATTCAACAAGGAACTTTTGACACACCAGGACAAAGCAGGTTATCGAAGTCGTCGTCGCCTTCCATCTCGGAACTTCATCGGGATTCGAACTGTAATTCATTTAAGACTTTTCATTCATAGGACTTATATTTATTATTTTATGATTAATTTTTGGAATACATTCATAAAACGTAAATCCTTTTTTTCTTATTTTTATCTTGTTTTATATGGAAATAAATAATTTTGCTAAATTTAAAACGCTTGCTGGCTTCATTTTTTGTTACTTTTGTATGAGCCTAGACACGTAACATTATAAAACTGTTGAAAATAAATTAATAGTTTTAATCAAGATTAATTTTAAAACTTTATTTAGTACTGGTATAAGAGTAATTCCGCTATAATTATTTGGGCTATTGTTGACAATTTTATTATTTAAATACATAAGTATTGCTGCACAACAATCTTTATAGAAGTGGCTGACTTGAAATAATTCATGAAAAAAACGAGCCAACAGAAGTGTTCGATAATCTTCGGCTGCTCTGATTCGTAAAATAAATATTTTCTTTCCAAATTTCACGCTTATCGAAAAAAAAAATTAAACAAATTTTTGGGCATATCATGTCACGGAAATTGAAGATAGACATCTTTCTAAAGCATAAACGGCGTAAGACAGCAAAGGCTCTTCTAGGCTGGTATGGAACGCGTAACCCTTTGCTGTACTTTGCTTTTTTAAATATGAATCCGGTGAGTTTAAGCCAACGTCAAATTCCTTTTGCCCGTCACAGGAATCCTAGTGTATCCCCCGTCGACCTTGTTCCGTCCTTGAGGAGAATGACTGTATGGCCGAGCTAGTTAAGGTCACTTTAACAATAGGTGCCGTTAATTGCGACGCGTCTACTCCGGCTTTGGCCGAATTGCAATTCTCTAACCTGATTGATTTTATAATACGCCCGACATCAGATCCTCGGACCACCCAAAACTGCAACAGGGATTTAGGGCATGGGATACACCAGTGCAGAAATTAATTGATTAATAAGCAATAAATCAAGCATAATCCCTAGTTTATTAAATAACCTAGCAATAAATTAAGCAAGCGTTCGCTGGGTTACGTAGGAACCTACTAAGCTGAGTTTTTGAAGTCTTTCTTGAGGAATAGGTCCGCTGTGACAGACCGCTACGTAAACCAAAGGGTGGCTTCTTCATTGAAACGTGTTTAGCAGTACTAGATAATTTGGGAAGCTGCTACTTATCCTAATTCTAGACATTTTTACAATTCCATTGACGGTCTAGTTGGTAGGGGAAAAGAAAGTACCATGTGCTGGTATAACAAAAGGCACAAATAGTTTTTCTTTACATAAAAATAAAATTTTCTATAAAAAGAAAAGAGAAAAATAGAACAATATATATTACAGTACAAGTCGTGCAAATGAAAAAATAACGTGTGCGGTAAGTCGTTTTAGGACAGCGCGAAGAAATGAAATTTTTCCACAAGATCTTGTCCCTTAAATCAATGATACTGGTGTAGGTACATTATATATATATATATATATATATATATATATATATATATATATATATATATATATATATATATATATATATATATATATATATATATATATATGGTCAATATACAGTAAATCAGTGGTATATATGTAGTATATACATTTTCAGGGGAATAGGCGTAAATATGTTCAGTAAAATATATTAATAAGAGTAAAGCGAAATATAATTTCTGCCTACCTTGCATAAAAGCCTAAATATCCAAAATTACTAGAACGACCGCCAAAAAGTTAGTAACTGGCGAATGAATAGCGAAGGTGTGAATGAACGGTCGTGGTCAGTGGAGTTGTCCTTATGAAAAGTTGGAGCAAATGGGGTATTACGTGTAATACAGTCGTCTTAGCTTAAGACCTAGTGCAAGGTAATTTCATTCTAAGTACGTACATGCCTCAGGGAGTTTTATGCGAAGAATAAAACACAATAGTCGAATAGCGTCTAGTTTTCTTATTAAATCCATTTAAAAAAAATTTTTGCAGTGATTCTGCCTCGAACTTTTAACTTGGTTAAGTGCCAGTCATATGACGAACAGGAATTTTTATAACAAAAGGTATTAAAACAAAAACAGTTGGAATAAGAGAGTTTTAAAGAAAGTTTAAAGATAAAAATACAAGAAGTACTTATAAATAGAGATGCTGCCGCGAGGTTCGAACTCACTGCCTCTTATTAAGCAGCAGGTCACGTGGGTGTTTATAAACAAGGTGTTATTTTTCAGAACATATTTTTGTCTATTTAAAGTGTTTCAGAAGCTTTAATCAAATAGACATATTTGTTCTGAAAACAGGCACCTATTCAGAATATCGAAAATATATTAGACACATTATTTTTTTATTTAAGTAACTTTTACTTTACCGTTGATCACAGCGGGCGTTCCGGTATACACCCATATTAAGTTTCAAGCACAATGTTACTATTTGCACATGTACGTGTTGTATTCGGTAAGGAAAATACATTTTAAATTTATCAAGTGATGCGTGTTACACCAACCCACACATGCAGTTACTATGGTGGGCAGGGCTGACAATAATGGCGGCAACCAGGCATATATTCCCGGGGCCATGGGCGTAAGCGGCCCAGGCGGAACAAAATTTGTAATTGTATGAAATAAATTTGTTGAAAAAAACAAGGATAGACCAGGGCGTTTCTTACCATAGGAACCGCAATCGCTCTGTACGGTACTGAGGGTGGAAATTAGGGAAACGGTGTGTGTGTGTGTATGTGTGTGTGTGTGTGTGTGTGTGTGTGTGTGTGTGTGTGTGTACGAGCTTTCTCTTTAGCTGCTGGACTCCGGCTCAGACAACTTAATCCTATATTTTCTTAACACTAACAACATAATGCTGCAGAAAACTTTGTAACTGTATAAATAAATTTGTTGCAAAAACAAGGATAGACCAGAGCGTTTCTTACCCTAGGAACCGCAATCGCTCTGTACTGTACTGAGTGTGGAAATTAGGGAAGCGATGTGTGTGTGTGTGTGTGTGTGTGTGTGTGTGTGTGTGTGTGTGTGTGTGTGTGTGTGTGTGTGTGTGTGTGTTTACGAGCTTTCTCTTTAGCTGCTGGACTCCGGCTCAGACAACTTAATCTTATATTTTCTTAACACTAACAACATAGTGCTGCATGATCCGGCATTAGAGGAGGATAAATTGGTTGATCACAAGTGTTTCCGTCTGATTAGTGGTCAGACTGACCTCATTAGGGAAAATAGTTCTCCAGTCAATGGTATAAATGTCCATAGGGCGATTTACATTGATACCGCCCGTCATTTCCTCATATAATTGAATCACCACTAACAAAGCGATATCAACTAAAATTAAAAGTCCACTTTTGTTAACTTTACCAACAGTGTTTTTGTACAGCGCTATTCAGCATAAATAGTTCTCATACGGACAATGACATGTAGAAAGCACTATAAATAAGCGTTCTTACCTACGAGATTACTTACCTAACGTACATAATCCAGCTGCTTCAGTCTACATACAGGTGATGTACAGTATACAGCTATTTACTGGAAATGTGCAACGTGCGTTTGACGCAGTCATAATACTACAGGACTGGCACGCGTCCAGACATTTTTAAACAAGGGGGGGGGGACAATTGTCCCGCAGGTACCAAGCGATGGGGAAGGGGAGACAACATGGGAAGGGCTTTTTAAGCTAAAATTTTCATAGTCTTTCACCTCACTTTAGGGGACAGGGGCCAGTTTTTATGTACAAATTAATGCCGCAATCAGTGACCTAGTACCAAAAAAAATCATAAAAAATCAAATACACAAGTGAGGTCAAGAATGTCCATATTTTGAGATACCTATATTAAAACAAAGCATAAAAATATTATCCACGTGACCAGAGAAGTCAGTGGCAGTTCATAGCAGACGAAGTTTATGACCCCAACCCCAAATTTATACCTGCAATTTTCATGTCCGAAGGTCATTTTTGACACCATGTGGTACTCACGGTGCAAACACAAGCCCTTTTCCTAGATTACAATTCTGCCAAACAGTGTGTACTAAACAGGCTGATGCAGTTGAAAATAGTTGTCATCCAAGCCGTTTTTGAGATATGCTCCTTGTCCCAAACCCACATGTTTACTGCTACGAGAGGCTAGCTCTTCTTCGTAGACAACTATTTGTATTTCACTATCAACATATTGCAGAGTAGCTATGGAAGGTACACATGCCTGACATCAATTTCAAGAACAACACAAGCCCGAAACACCTAGCTCACAAATATATCCATATCTTTAATTAGTAGACAATAATTGCTGAAAAAGTCACACCATAGCCTTAAGTTAAGAAATTTGCCAGGGGCTAAATTACGAAACTGTACCCTGCCTCCTTAGTGTAACGGTACAATTCCTGATAAAATTGCATTTAGGAGTGGAAGGAGAGAGATTAGTAACTGATAAAAACGGTTCTTTGTGCCAAGGAATAAACGTTATTAAAGAATAATGCATCAGGCATCTCAATAAGGGCCCTATTAATGACCATCACCATCCTCCTGGGCGCTTCGATCCCTCTCGCAGCCTCTGTCGTTAAGCACTTTGTTCTGCATGTCAACGTTCCGTATGTAGCTATATCCCTGGAGGCTCTACATAAAATATGAATCGAACTCTTCTCTTTTTTACAGGTTTATAATTCGAAGTTATAAACAGAACTTAACAGTAATCTGTTAATAGGGAAGCTATCTGCTTTAGATATTGTTATATCAGTCCAGAACCTAAGCAAATCTATCTCAGTCAAAACTCAATATTTTTATTTTATTATACATTACTTTGCTCAGAGCACATTGTCAATGGTTGAAAGTTGTTATTGTTTTGTTGTTGTTGTTGTTGTTGTTGTTGTTGTTGTTGGGCTTAACGACATTTTTCAGCACACAAAAGGCTATTCATGGTGGTCAGTATTAATAGTAGAGGAAGAAACCGGGAAATCACCGGTAAGAACCACCGACCCACGAGAAGATACTAGCAAGCTTTCTCACATATGGCCATAGTACACAATTAAATTTACTATGTGGTCTCTACATTTGTTTCTCAGTACTGAACTTTCCACTCTGTGACAATCAATACAAATCATATTTTAATCTAAAATACCTTCAAAGGTGACTTTAAGGTTTAGTTCTTGTCAAGGGTTGACCTGCATTTTTTTGAGAGGCTGAATTGTAAAGAAAAACACCAGGCAACGGAACACAGATTTCACTTCCGGATCATCACCATGACCTTATTACTCAATGTGCACTGTCGCCGAAATACACACAGACAACCACACCATAAGCTGACGTTTTAAAGAATAATCAATTGCCTTTAAATCCTTACCAAGAATACCAAAATCTAACTCTAGTATCACTACCAAATTTAGACCGGAAAAAGTGTTCTAAAAATAGACTGGGACTACATTCGTGGCTACTGAACCGGATTTTATTAATTGTGTACTGATTCCTGAAAGGGTCAATGTTTTTGTCAAACTTTTATATTTGCATTTTATTTTGCATGCCACTACTGTTTTACTGTTTCAACTTCATACATAAAGTCTTTTCAAATTTCCTTGCAAGCAAGACATGTGACAGCCGTCAGAAAGTGTGTAGTGCTGGTGTTCTATAGGGTGCAATTTGAGGTCCAATTGTTCTTAAGAAACCAAAACTAAATTTGTTATATCTTCCTTAATTATAGGAATTTTTCAATGCAGTAAAAACCTGATTGTAATACTTGATAAGGCCTGTCTGAAAATAGTCTTGAAATTAAAAACTATTGATATATTAAATTTAATGGAAATTAAAATAAATATATAAATTTTAATAACTATTTTACAAAAGATAAATTTTCATACATGCTATGACATTCAGTTTGACAAATTTAAGGCAGCAAAGTTGATTAATGAATGGTCTTTAAAACAAATGGTAGATTAGGTCTGTACAACTGATAATATTAATCCCAGGGGTACTGAAGCATGATAGTTCACAGTGATTTTGACAGCAAATTGCAATATGCCTGTCCAGATGCATATAGGTGCACATACTAAAGAAACCATGACAGGTACTATGTTCCACATTTATTGTTTCAGGTACTTGGACAGTTGTTTGTATAACTAATATGCCACTCAAATTTAAAGTTTTGATGGGACCACTACCATGTTTTATAGCAAATATGCATTCCATTTTAATGCCGAGAACAACAAAAGTCAACAATGCAATATGAAAATACAGTTTCACCTTACTGAAAAAAGATGCGAATCTCTCTCATGAAGATCTAAGCCATGTCTTTGAGATGCTGTATATGAGTGTACTGATATGAACTCATCTTGGTCACTTATAGCAGCACACTGCACTTGTCCTTATGAGACCTTGCTATCACCATTGGACTACTGGAGAGCTTCCAAATTGATCCATCTCTAATACTTTGTTCCAGATACCAGACTAGACCTGAAAATATATAACATGTTTCATTTAATTCTAAAAAAGGAAGATGTAGGCAAATGAAGTTAAAATGTGTTAGATATGGTGATTTCAAAATGCCATTCAGGTTGCAAATATGGTTAAAAAAGGTAAACTTGATAGAGTGACACTCAAAGATGTGAAGCAATGGGCATGAATTAAAGTGACAAATGCATCCTAAAAATAGATGAAGTTTCTACAAGCATATTTAGCCATTTACAGGTTAAATAACTAATCAGGTAGAGTATGTATCATAAAGTTTAAGGCAATGTTGGAACGGTGAGGTTTGATCATTGGTGCAAACATTGATACATACCAGTATAGTGGAAAGTCAAATGACAATGTACCAAATTAACATTTATTACTATGTGCAATCCTATTCATGAAGGAAAAACAATTTTAGATATTGTGAGTGAATATAGCAAAATGTGGCCACACAGATCAACTATAGGTACCAATAGATCCTATATCATCAACTAAATGTGAAATTTTCATCCCAAAAACTTGTAAACAAGGATGGATATTTGCATGTGTGGGACATATTCAATGTACTTGTTAAAATCACATGTGCAAACATGATTCAAATAATCTGTTGGAACATTTTTAGTCTATTTTTAAGAGTCTTGGCTACCAAGTTATTAAGTTCAATGATTCAATGATTCAGCGGAATCAAATATCAGCTGATGCTGCAATACCGCCCTCTGTCAAAGTACTAAATTGAAATGTGTTACCATACAGAGGCATATTCATAATGAAAATAACATCTTGGGATATTTTAAGTGCACACAGTCAGAACTGAGCCTTACAGATTCACTATAGGTACCATGTCAGCCTAACAATGTCAACTTCTGATTCCAAACATTACAAAATATATGCATATTTGTTCATGTCAGCTATGTAACCATATTAGGATCAGTTGTAGAAAGTTAAATTCAAATAATCTGTTTGAATATTACTTACGTAATCTTTAAAGTGTCAGATAACAAATATTATTAGTCATTAAAAATGCATAAAGCAAAATGGACCATGAGAATTCCCATAATATCATCTGGGCTGCAATGTCGCACTACATCAATCAATATCTTAAAGAAACTGAACAATAAAATGGAATGCAATCTCTGTTCAACTTACATCATTTTGCTGTTTTCTAACATGCAATGGTAAATATACCTGGGTAAAGTATATTTTACCACTCTGACCTGTATTTCATTCTCTGACAGCTTAATATGATTTTGTAGATAACTTGGACAGATTCTAGTATAAAGTCTTCATCTCTGTCCTCTCACTATATACCCTATAACTATGGCTATAAACAAATACTGATAGCTATACAAGCAGATACGTGTTACTCAGGAAGTCACCCCATCATAAACACATAAATTAACTGTTTGAACCCCAAATAAAAAGTTTCAGTGACCTAAATGTACAAAGCAAAATAGAATTTTGTCTTCATGTATTTTAAATGAGGGTCTCATTTTGACTAATAAAGATATTTTCTTTGATCAAATTTGACAAATAACCATCATTTGAGCTTGTATATGGTGTAGGAGTATATATATATATATATATATATATATATATATATATATATATATATATATATATATATATATATATATATATATATATATATAGATAGATAGATAGATAGATAGATAGATAGATAGATAGATAGATAGATAAATAGATAGATAGATAGATATCATTTAATATCATTCCAAAAAAATATTATATATGTGTATACTTGGTGGAAATTTTTTATTTTTTAATTGTTTTTTAAATTTCATTTAAATTTTTAAAATTAAAATTATTTTTTTACTTTTAATTTTATTTTTATATTTATAAAGTCAATAAACATAACATATTAAAATTTCATGTGTATGTCATTAATAATAAAAAATTTATATCAGTTTCAAGTTTTTACTTGCAGGCCATAGTGCACAATTAATTTTACTATATGGTCTCTACATTTGTTTCTCAGTACTGAACTTTCCACTATGTGACAATCAATACAAATCATATGTTAATCTAAAATACATTCAAAGATGACTTTACGGTTTAGTTCTTGTCAAGGGTTGACCTGCATTTTTTTTGAGAGGCTGAATTGTAAACAAAACACCAGGCAACGGAACACAGATTTCACTTCCGGATCATCACCATGACCTTATTACTCAATGTGCACTGTCGCCGAAATACACACAGACAACCACACCATAAGCTCACATTTTAAAGAATAATCAATTGCCTTTAGATCCTTACCAAAAATGCCAAAATCTAACTCTACTATCACCACCAAATTTAGACCGGAAAAAGTGATCTAAAAATAGACTGGGACTACATTCGTGGCTACTGAACCGGATTTTATTAATTGTGTACTGATTCCATATCCACATTCGTCAAATCATAGACTCAAACACGAACACACGCAGACAGAATTGAGATGGCAGTGATCCGTAACAGACAGCGCTTTAGACCACTCGGCCACGACGGCCCCGTTATTGTTTTGTTCTTAACACCATTTTCAGCACAAGATAGGTTACTGGTAGGCAGTATAACTGGTAGAGGGAAAACCCAGGAAACCTCGTTAACAATTACCCACCCACTGAAAGCTTTAGGCAAGCTTACTCGCATATTACATTGGCCGCGCTCAAGACTCGAACCATCGCTAACAGATAGATGTAAGATGGCAGTGATCGATAAAGGCTAGCGTTTTAGACCACGCGACGTCGCTGACCAAGGTTTCGATATGTTATCCCTATCAACACCTTGAAAGATCTATAAGACATTTTTTGGGGGAGGGGTCTTCCTATTTACGTATCTAATGACAACTAACCGATAGTTTGTTACAGCGGTGCTTTGTACATCGGATGAAAATGGATTCGGAAATTGGCTTCAGAAAGATTCTTTGTAAGTTTGAAGTTGAAATTGGGACTTCTTACCAAAGAGAAACCGTTACAGTAGTATTTGATGAAAGGATTTATTTGTACAAACACGGACTGACAGTGGAAAATTACCTATTTAAGAGTTATTTACATTTGTGTGCTGTCCTTCTCTCGATCAGACAGGGCCAGTGTTAAAATTTGAACAAGTTGATTTTAATTGGATTAAGTGGCTTAGTTAATACGCAGTCTGCCGCTTTTGCTGGAACTCATGGAAAGCGTTTTGAGCTCGGGCATTCAACCCTAGATTCTTTTCTTCGTACTCCAATAAATATTTGCACACAGCAAAACGTGTATTATTGTCATCCATACATTTATTAATATATCTGTGCAAATGAATTTCAGAAAAAGAGTCCTTGATCGAAAAAAAGACACACTGCATTTAAGCGACACGTGACATTCAGATGTTGAAGAAATCTGGCATCGCAAGAACCCACTGCTTCAAACCAGCATACACAGATTGAATATATTTTAATAGCCAAGTTTCCGATATGATAACTTATCTATATCTTGGCGGATACATTTGATATTTTGGAGTTTAGCAGTAATGGCATCTATTTGATTTCACGAGTTGCATCCATTTGTATGTAATGTTAGCTAACCAATAGAACAGCGTGCAATAGCGGTATATTGAACATTTACCGAATATGGTGGAGGCAGCAGATATCTCGCCATGTTGTTGACAGTGATAACGATAATTGTGAAAGCGATTTGACTGGATGAAGTGGCTTGTCACTTCATTTAATAAAATTCATCGACCGGTAATATCGTATCGATCCGCCTGCTAGGTTAAAAATCGGAACCTTGGCAAACAAAAATGGGTTGAATAATGTATAAATATGATAAAATCGATATTTGTGACGCATACTATTTATGATCTTTTCGTAGATTCCAAATTGCGAGATAGAAAAGAATGAAATGCAGCAGTATTATAGAGTTGATTTGAGACCACCATGAACGACATTTTGCCAAATCACGGATCATCAACATTTTTTGTTAGACCCTAGTCATGTTGGCAAGGCGAGTCTAAACAGTCCTTAGCGGCCATAACAACATATCACCAGACGGAAGAGTATCACCAATTAGATATCCAGTATGGATATGGGACACTTTCTTTGAAAACCTGAAGCGTAAGATGGAAGACATCAGACTTAAGCAGTTTCTCTACACGTTATATCTAAAGTCAAACTCTTGCATAGTGTCTGTAAAAATTCACTGTCCTAAGTTAGACTCCAGCAGAGTGTCTACACGATTAACTGTCTTAATTCAGACTGAAATACGACATCTGTCTATACACTGAATATTTTAAAATTAGACAAGGATATTGGCAAGAAAATACATATCACTCGGAATAATAATGTCTGTCTGCATTCGCTACACAGAAGTTGGATTGGTGTGGGAATTTACGGCATAACAACACGTGTAGGTTGTTTAATCACGGCGCAATTCAAAAGAAAGTTTCATGCCCATGGACGTACTATGTTAGTTGACCCGGTCTGATCCTATAATAGAATTCAAATTCACACCTTTCCAGATGAGTTTATGAAACGCTAACCACAAAGTCACTACGGAACAACGTGTCCCCTCGCATAACATTCAGGAAGACGCATCTCTATGCCCGTAGGTGACAAGAAAGCATTAAAATTGTTTATATTTAATCTAACAACTTAAACGCCATGAACTAACACGTATTTCCTCAATGTATAAGTATAAAATTAGTATGTTATCTGCAATGTAAATAACAGATAATGTAACCTGTGTAATATATTTTAGGCTGGTTTGACACATTTAGTTCAATATAAAAAAGCAATGGAGAATGGGAAACGGACGAACCAACGGAAATTGGAGAGGACGACAGTAAATAGGAGGAAAGGAACGAGCAAGTCAAGAAGATGAGACAGTAAGTTCATACGGGATTAAGAAAGCACAGACAGAAATAGAAATATGACAGACGAAGTATATACATAGCAATAAAAACGATACTCATGACTCTTATCATGTAAAAAATTAACAAAATTTTTAAAAAAATCAGAGGAAATGGATGAAGGGAAACCGACGATCGCTTGCATTAAAAATGAATGGGTTTAAACGAATCTTAGATACAAAAATCAAATCAAAGAAGAAATGTAGGAATACGATTATTTTGTTACAAAAGACACACAACCCGACAGGGGAAATGAGGAACGTACTAGAGGAAAAGAATGAAAATGAAATAAAAGAATGACTAGCTATACTAATAAAAATTAAAGAAGGGTGCAAACAATGGGAACAAATAAAAGTAGGGAAACGTTTAGGGAATAACTCTTAACACATAAAGTTAAACTCCTATATGTTCTATATGTTTATTTACCTGCTCAATGCAAGTAATAGAGAAACTTATAGAGCACATACAAATATTTGCAATGGAAAAAATCTTAGTTTGGAGGGAGATTTCAAATATTTAGAGGGGAAAATATTATTAGTAATATTAGTACCCTTAGTCCTACCTTGTGGACAGGGTACTCACATGAGTCTATCTATGTGTGTCACTGGAGCAGCCGGGTGAGATTCACACCCGACTCTTTTTTAGCCTAATATAAAAAGTTTTGAACATGTTCTTTGATATATAATTAAATAAATTGAGTAGTCCTCGTATTTATATTGGAATTATCGCAAATCATTGAAGAATGATTAGTAAAATCTCGTTTACCTTTCTTATCTCATATTATTCGTTTTGATCGTCTGCCATATTAGTTCAAATAATCCTTACTTCCGTTCTCAGCATGGTTTGTTTGTGTGCCATATAAGGACGTTGATGCCTTATTTGAAAACGTAAACAGATCGTAGTAAAAAAACAATATGGCGCGGTTTGAATCGGAAATTCTGTGCAGCAAAAGTAAACCCTGTTTACCGGTGACTTTGAAATTCCACCAAGAAGCAATTATATTCTTAACAAAAACTGTATTCCGCAATTTATGCAAGTATCCATTCTCAATCTTCTCGTGTTATGTCATTCAACAAATAATATCCAGATATAGTCTGGCAAGCCTTATGTAGAAAAGAGTTTACGGCGAGAGCCTCGCGTTATATGTCACGGTGGACACGGCGAGGTTAGCATAACTATGCCAATTTATTTTACCGTGTAAGGGCTTAATACATTCAAAATAAGCCAAAGTTCTCTGACAATATGATTATACTTATTTAGTAGATTTCTAAACTATTTGTGCTTCTGACTTTAGTGAGGATTTTTATTTTGCTCCATTACATGATATGGGATCAGTTCGTAGAATCAACCACAACAAAACAAGTTGAGGCTACGACATCGTAGCTAGGGAAAATATATGCTATAGAGGGATTCCTTTCAAACGTTTAGGAGATAACAAATTGTGTGTTGGGTATAGAAAGTGTAACTTTTTAGGAACTGTGTACACATATGGATACAATGTAAATCAAGCAAGCAAATTGGATAAATAGTATATCCTTGAATTAGGGTGGTGGCTGTGGAGTAATGTATAAAAGATATAGAGGATCTCAGATGGGTAATAATTTAATATTGAATTTATGAAATGAGTTGAATAATGTCAAGCTTTTGCTTACAAAAAGCTGGACATTATACAACGAGTTTCATAACTTTAATATTAAATCGTTACCTATTTGAGATTTTTTATCACATTTTTTTTATTTCACTGGAAATTATTTAGATAGATAGAAGAACGAGTAATTTCGTTCATTCTGGCATACGGTGTACCTTTCATTTGTTGTGCATAAAATGTAGTCCCAAACAAAGCTGAACTGGTTACAGTAGATTGTATAGTTTTACAAATTATAAATCAAAGAAAAGGCTTATATCCGAATAAACAGAACATTTTATTACCACAAAATCATTTTTCAAAATAGGTTGATCAATGAGATGTGATGCTGCCACATTAGTTGTTATGGTACACAGTATAGTAGGCCGACAGTAGAGTACACGTGTACCCTAAAATGTGTCTTTCAGAACTAAACGTTACATTGTTGCGATTTTTATGTGAAATATTATTATCGGATGCAAAAATTCCCACATTTACTGCAATGTATTTGTGACGTGGTATTTTCAGTGTTTGATTTAGAACAATAGACGGTACCGAAGACGTCAGCAAATTTATTCTCGTGTCGGATTGACATCCCATATATGCTACATAAAGATGCTGTGGTTGGATAAAGTTCTGTCAGTTAAGAGACCCGTTCATGTCCAGATTATTTTGTGAACAGAGGTGAGTTTTGGTTTACTTCTTTAAGTTAACATTTAAACCACGCTTTTATATACGGTATATTCTATATCTTTGTTACAGATATACGCACCCCATCCCCACTCTCCACTCGCTATCCCTTTGTTTTACTCCTTATTGTAGTTCTCGTCTTGTAGTTTTATGCCATTATCTTATGATGATATTATTAAACATGACATAAAAAAATCTCTGTGGGGAAAATATATCCATATTGAGACAAACGATATAATATTTCCTCAATTTCCATTCGTGAGTCGAGTTAAAAATGACCGCCAAAAATGTTGATTCAGATCAAAACATTCCAGAAGGCGGATTTAAAAACGTCTTCGCACGCTTCCAACCAATCAGTAAAGACAATTCCGCACAATAATTTCATGGGCTTTTTTGGACCAATCAGAATCACAAAAAGTGACATTTTAACGTGTGGTAATATCAAAAATATGAAACTGCACATACTATAGGAAATCCATACATACTATGTGATGATGTAGAATATGCACTCTCAAAGTTTCAGATCATTTTATGATTGATCTAGACGTGGTAATCAAGGAAAGTGATGTTTCTAATTGAACAAAATGGTTTTGCTAGGATTAAATTTTTGAATAAATTGTATTAAAAACAATTTATGATTCTTGCAATATAATTGTGTATTATTTCAATAAAGAGTATGTTTTACTATGTGAGAAACATTTTTTTCCTGAAGATTATATCACTATCTATTCACATGTTCATGGAAAAATCTTACTGATGACGTATAGACCCAGATGGTAGTCGGTAAGAAAACTATGCCTCACTTTTAGGTTTTGTCAAAACCCAAAGAACTATAACGTATGACTATATACCACCTTATCTAGAGAGACTATAATAAGACAGGGAAGCTGATTGGCATAATCAGTATGTTTCGTCGGAACTCAAAGAGATTTGTATCATTTACGGGTAAGCTACCGTCTGCGTACAATTCTCTATATAGTATAAGGATTTTTAATGTTAAGATGTTGAAGTAGGAGTTCAATCTAAGATCAGTACATTTGCAACACTAGATTATTTTAATATTTATTTCCTATTCTTTACTATAATGTAGTGGAAAATTTGATTGTTTGAGGAACTTATATTTACTTGTATTTTTTACAGTTGATAATTGTAAAGGTTAGCGTTCGCTGCCAACTTCATACTCAGTACTAATTAATTCAAAATGAGATAATCTTTAAATAGAAGCGTTTAATATGTCGGTATTTTAGATTAAATTCAGTAAAATATATGTTTAAAAAATGACTGTGGTATCAGTCTGAAATAATAAATTATCTGCATGATTTTCTAAAAGGCAGAAATTGTACAAATGCATGATGCCGGTTAGCGAAGGAATATAGCAGATTTGTATGTATCTCTTATATACGTAATTTAAGTTTATTCATATTGATATTAGAGTGTAATTTTGTATGATGAGTGTTTCAACAAAGTCAGTCTGTTTAGTCGGAACTCAAGGAGGCTTGTATAATTTAAAGGATCCCGAATATCTCTTGCATTGCCAGAGCTTTCCCAGATGTAGCCGTATCTACACCGTTGTGCGTGACACCTTATCTTAAGAGAGCCCAAACCTCTCTCTCTCTCTCTCTCTCTCTCTCTCTCTCTCTCTCTCTCTCTCTCTCTCTCTCTCTCTCTCTCTCTGTCTCACACACACACACACACACACACACACACACACACACACACACACACACAATGGACTGAGTCTGTTCTTATGTCGTGAGTAGTTCCTTCTCTTAGCAATGTATGAGAAGAAGATTATGATAAAATGCTTATCATTATATAAACAACAATGCATGCATTCAAATGATGAAGAATATAAGGAACAATAAAAAAATGCTTCTGAAATTAATTGAAATTGTAGACATGGTTATTAAAAAAGAATGGATTATAATTAGAAGATTGTTTGTGTAGCAGGAAAGAGATAAGAAACAAGAAAAAAGCAAAATCACAGAAGAATAAAATGAGGAAAGTGAATCTTACATTGGGGTGGAAGAAACTGAATAAATAACAATGACAATGCCAAAGGAAAAATCCCCAGGACATATGTGATTACGGTAGAATTATAAATAATATTGAGAAAAGAACTTGCATATATTTTATAAGCGTTGAATACTAACATCGTTTTACAACTTTCTGTGAGGAAAGTTGTCGTTTTGGGGCTTAACGCCATTTTTCAGCACACGATAGGCTATACATGGCGGGCAGTATTAATGATGGAGAAAGAACTATGTTATACAAGGTAAACGGGGACGAAAGCGTGTTGATAAATTGGAGGCCAGTTACGCTGCTTAATGTAGATTAAAAGATCTTGAGAATTATTCTAGCACAAAGAATCAAGGACGGAACGTCGACAATTAAAATCAAAGTTAGGGTTGTACGAGGGCAGGTAAAGGGAAGAATATATAAAACAACATCTAACCATTAGGACATCAATCGACAATCTGAACATACAAGGTTACAAAGGAGCACTGATACTACCTGACCAAGAAAAGGCGTTTCATCGACTTGAGCATAACTATATTGAACAAGTGTTAGAAAAATCTGTCTTCGGTGATAACATCCGGAAATGGACACAAATCGTGTACTACAAAATCTTCTCAGTAGTACAGGTAAATGGAGCGATAACTCAAAAATTTGATTTTGAGAAATTAGTAAAATAGGGCTGCTCCCTGTGTGTACTGTTACACGTAATAACAATAGAAATGTGCCCAAAAATTATAAAAGGTATCCCTACAACAAATTGGGCAAATTCGCTAAAATGGGACAACAATCCGACAACTGGGGTTCCAAAAGGAGTGATATACAAGTGGACCGGGGACTATTCATCCACTCGGAATCAGATAATAATTATTAGTTCCAGTTCAGTATCCAAGAATATAATCCCATAATTTTTAGAGCATTTGTTTCCTGTCTCTTTTTGGTGGTAATACAACAGTTAGGTTTCGGCATTCTTGGTATGGATTTAAAGGTAATTGTTTATTCTTTAGAATATTAGCTTATGGTATGATTTTCTCCATGTGTGTGTGTGTGTGTGTGTGTGTGTGTGTGTGTGTTTCGGCGACTGCGTTCAGTGAGTAATAAGGGCTTGGTGAAGATCCGGAAGTGAAAGATGTGTTCCATTGCGAGTTGCTTTATTACAATCCAGCCTTTCAAAGAAATGCTGGTGAACCTATGACAAGAACATCGCTGTGAAGTCATATTTAAAAGTATTTTAGCTTAGCATATGATTTGTATTGATTGTCACACAGTAGAATGTTCAGTACTGAGAAAGAAATATAGAGAAAATATAGTAAAATTTATTGTTCTGACTCTGTACGCAGAAGTCTTGTTGGAAATTTGGAGCGAGTAATATAGGACAAATGTATAACACAAGATAAGTATAAAATTAACTATAAAACTCATGACATTTTCTATAGAAAAACGATTATATCAACTAAGACATAAAATGCTCTAAACACATGAGAAAATGCATTAACTAACATAGATTTTACAGAACACAAGTAGGTGCATTAAAAAAATGTAGATAAGGGACAGGGGGGATCTGTGTCATTGTAAAGTACCAGGTGTAGATGCCATGAGGCTATGCCATGCGGCGATACGCGAAGTGCACTGGCCCATGGGGAGAGAGAGAGAGAGAGAGAGAGAGAGAGAGAGAGAGAGAGAGAGAGAGAGAGAGAGAGAGAGAGAGAGAGAGAGAGAGAGAGAGAGAGAGAGAGAGAGAGAGAGAGAGAGAGAGAGAGAGAGAGAGAGAGAGAGAGAGAGAGAGAGAGAGAGAGAGAGAGATGAATGCCGTATATACAAAACAAGAGTCTATGGCGTGTACACATTATAGGATGATACAAATATAGCAGACACAGGATTGAAGGAGATCTCTGGCAAAGATCACTAAATAAAAATGGGTTAGGAAATATGTCAAAGACAGAGGATTGTGGCTGAGAGTACACCCCCAATATAGAGGAGCCTTAGCTCAACAGTAAGAAACAATGCCAATAAAGAAACAACAAATTTAAATAAACTTTCATTTCAAAATTCTGTTTGATTTTTTCAGTAGGACACAACAGGCTGACCTCAAGGGAAATACATACACATAAAACCCTTTCTTTTTTCCGTAAAACCGGAGGGGGAGGGGGAATTATATATGTTGAATTTGTGCTTTCTTCCCATTAAGCTTTCAAGCAAGCTAAATCCATTACAGTTTTCTCAGACGGTATTGTGAAGGTAAACAGAATTACAATTACCAGAATCAGTATTTCCCACCTTCTTTACAATCAGAGTTGTCCCATTAATTAACCATAACAAATTGCCATTGAACCGGGAGAAATTTTCCAGATATATTGCACCAATTTTCTGATGTCAGTTTTGTACCTTGTTCTTGTTTGCATCCTTTTCCGGACGCCTGTCATCAGGATGGATTTTGCTAAGGATTTTACTGAAGGCTTTTGAACTAAATGACGCGGAGGCTTCACTTTTGTTAATAGCTTTAATCCGTACGTGTATCAAATAGCCAAGACTGTTGTTTAACAATTTATCACAAGTAATGTGATACGGAGTTGTGGTAAAGTAATGTTGATATGATACGACAATAATAGGCTGAACATGGAAGCAAAAGCAAGTTAGGAAAGCAAAAGCAAGTTAGGAAACATAACAACGATCTTTCAATGAACCCGCCAAAATGCAGGGGAAAATTAGATGAACTAAAACCAATTCATAACTGTAATTGTGCATTTTGTGCAGCCTTTTGTTTTTCTTCTTTTTTTGGTATTATTCGATGTTGGTTAAATTGACAGTTTTCGAAAGTCTTTTGTTTTTCCCGGAAAGATATATAAGGTAAAATGGTTTTGATTAAAAGTACTAGATTTTGGAACGATATCGAAATAATAACACTTTGATCAGTGAGAGAACCCTAATGATAATATTAATACGTAATTACAACACGCAAAACATTTGCCAAACATGCTGCACCTAATTGATTGAAACATTGATTAAAATGAAAATAGAATCTGAGTTATTCTGAGAGCGGAAACCTTTCACAGCGTTATTAAACAGTGATCAGTTTATATTTCCAATTAATGCCGCTGAGAATTGAATTATACACCTAACAATTGATAATATTTTATATTTTACGAAATTGCAAATCGTTATGTTGGACTGAATAATAACTATGTCAGTCACTTGACAGCGATTTTGTTCATTTAATGGAAGCTAAATTGTTTTCTAAAGTACACCTTAATTATAATAATACGGTTGTCGCAATTGCTTTATTTTAGTTTTGATTGTGGTGCTTATGGCAATGGCTTAAGTAGTTGTAGTAGTTGTTAGTTTACTAGTATTGGATTTATGTTAGAAGTACTAATTATTGTTTTAGTCGTAGGATAGGTTAGGTTAATTGTAACGATAAAGCCAGTACCTTTATTGTTTGTGCTGTTAGTGGTACTAAAGACCCTGTTACCCATCTGGCAGCTGGCCAACAGATCTTAGTTAATTTCTTGCGTTAGTGAATATCTGACACGTTAGGAGAATTCTGTCTAGTTACAGGTCATCTGCATTAGGATACCAAGGTTAGTGAAATAATGTTCTATGAATCAAAACAAACATGAACACCCGTGCAGTTCGAAAAGAGATTGTACATACTCAAATGTTGCGATTGCGTATACTCAAGTGTTGCCCGTGCTGTTCGAAACGAGATTGCATATACTCAAGGAATTTGGTATGGTTCATTGTATTTAAATCATTTTGAAGTTGCATATTGAATGTTGGAAGTATATTGGAAGTGAGGATACAAGCACCACAGTGACAGAACAGAATGGCATTGATTTCATAGGGTATTATATAACGTCATATAGTGTAATGGATATTTAATAATTTGTACGGTATGGTGGGTATTTTGTAATGATTAGGTCAAAATTAAAAAAAGACAAAAAGATAAAGGGAAAAATTTCATTCCACACCAAAATCAAGAAAAAAAATGATTTATATGATCGGTCTCCATCGTACTTACAACATTGTTATAGGACTGAGATTTGACTAAATTTCTTAAACAACGTCCGTCCTAGTTAAGCCGTATGTGAACATGATTTCAAATGCCATCAAAGTTAGTAAGTACTTATTAAGTGCATAGAATTTACAGTTACGTCGTATATACATTGAGTATAGCAGCATGCACCACATCGCGCGCCGCGCGCGTGCACGTGTATGTAACGTAACTTAAACAATTTGGCTAATATCACTATGATGTCTGCAATGTGGTAGTTTATGGTGATGTCTAGCATCGTGTCACAGACATGTAGCATAATATCTTATCCAGTCACATTATCCTGATATCAGGCCGAACAGTCCTAACATTGATCTTATAAAACTGAAAGCCAAACAAGGCAGCTACTAGTACCAGTTTTGCAAGTCTTTCGCATTGCTTGGTTGGGGTTTTAACCTTAGACTTCCCGCATTCGTTGTGGACATCCTAACCGCATAACAAATAGTGTCATTTTACTTGGATAATAGGACGTTTGTACAATGATGTACTGACGTGGTGGTAAGCACGTACTTCTGAGGGCGACAATCATCGCTCCGTCGTTTAATAAGTTGTTTTCAAAGAAAAAAAAGATAATAACTTGTGTCAGAAATATTTTGTTAACTATGATGATTACAAACATGAGGCACGATTCTTGCCTGATAAAACTTTGATGAAATCTACGAATTGAAATTTGTAGCTCTGCCTGTACCAGTAGGACCATGCTGTAGCCGAGACGTCATCATATTTTTTGCTTTCTACTGTTTAAATCGTCGTAAATGTGAATACATCAATTAATTTATATTGTTTTGGACTTTACTTACGGAAAGTAACGTTTTAACGTAGCTAGTGAGGTTGGATTTAGTTGCCTGTTCTACGGACACTGTTTAGCATGTAAGTACCCTGCAATGTGTCATTTTCGAACAAAGGAAAGTTAATAAAGTGATAATAATTGCTGGTATACTTGTATTTATCTGACCTTAATCTGAATAGTATTAATAATTGCATACAAAATGCGGAAAGTTTGCACAGAAATTAAAGACAATGGGTGAGATTGGTCATTGGAATATGCTTTAATTAATCATTTTACAACATGTTCGTACGCTTAGATCTTGGCAAAATCCCCACCCACCCACTCCACAAACAAAATCAACTTTAATTAGATTAAGTGAATTAGAAGATGCAAACTCTTTAAAAAAAATATTTGATAATTACCTACCTTAATTACTTGTTGTGGGTAACGAGCACAACATGCGTAACACCGAACTATGCGGCCTCTTTTCGCAATGCAACAATATAAATAAAATATACTTGGTAAAACGTAGGATATAGTCTAGGCGATAGAAAATACTGTTGAAAATTCAATCGTGTGCAAACCTTAAAAATCATATTTGTAAGCCGCACCTTTACATATGTGTAGATCCCTTCTACATATTAGAAAATTCCACTCTCTGCATCAAATGGATGGTAGCTGAAGTGCTTGCTTGCTAAAGCTTCATTGAACTTGTTAATGATGCTTTACTTACAGGCAAGCAATACCGAGATGCATGATTGTTTTCGCTTTACTGAACTTGTTAATGATTTTTTACTTACAGGCAAGCAATATCTAGATATGTGAGTTGTTTTTCAGCCTGAGACTTAGATTTACCTTGATGTCTAGGATAACGATTTCGATTATTGATTTTGCTTATCTTTCGCTTTTGATGATGGCCATGACATCGCCAACTGATTTTTGTTGTGCGAGTTATGAGAGTGGCAAGGTCAGGTTAGTCTGTGCTCTGAACTTTCTGGTATATAAAAATACAGAGATGCCGCTCGTGGCTGCGTGATCTAATACAGTATAATGTTCCCATTGATACATTTTACGTTTTTGAGCTAAAGAAAATAGAAAGAAATTAGACAGCCTAAAGTTCACAAGCACATATTTATCCTTTCTAATCGTTCTCTGATTACTCAAAGTCAAAATAAGTCAATAATCGTTATCTGGAAAATCACAGACTGCGAAAATGAAGAAACTGCAAACAATATTTTCCAGATATGATGAAATTTGATCCTTGTAATGGCCAGTTATTGAAATGAATAGAGATAGGATTTCTTCTCATACAGATAATGATATTGACCGCCAGAGGAGTTAACCCATACGAATCAAATAGTCTATATTGTCTTTGTTGGGAAAGTAAGTCGACCACAAAGCGGGTTCTTGGTCGATGAATGTCATCTCTTATCGTGTAGGCTTAGATGTTGTTTTGTTTTTTGATGAGTAAGTTAATACTTAGCACACAACACTGGAATAAAAGAAACCACACGGATTTAGAATCAGAAGGCAATGGTATACTCTGTACCTACTTGACCTTTCCTTTTACAATATTTTTGAAGTAGGTCGAATACAAGAGGATTGATGCGTCTCAAGAATCATCGAAATTGTTTCACAAGCCTTTATAACACTTTTAAAATATCTTCTCTTCTGCGATTAAAATCCATGCATCTCTCCAGATGCTACGGATTTTTTTTCTGAAAGTCTTTCAAATTGTTAATTTCCACATTATTGTCAGATTCTGCACACAAAACAATGCTCACAGTGTTTGCCAATGATTTTGCAATTTGACGCTCCAAACGACAGTTTTCTGTCTTGGCCTGGAGTAAAATCAAAGCCAACAAGACATATCCTTCTTTATAATCGTTGTCATAAATTCGGCGGCCGCTGATAGTATCTAATTTCAAACGGCTTCAAAGAGTGTCAAGTAAGATATCAGGTAATTTGTCTGGGCAAAATGAGGTTTAAAAAGAACGACACACAACATGTGGTCATCTCTGGTGGTTTCTATCTTGGGAAAGTTGAAGTGTTGGAATTCTAAAGGATTTAGATGTAGGACAACGAATTGCTGACAATGAAGTGAAATCTTGCTTTTTATGCATTCTTTTATTCCCGTTAAAATTAAGTATCACATTAAAGACGATACTACCTCGATTTAGTCTTAAACCTACATCCACATTATCTAATCAATTTGTTTCGTCTAACCACATTTCCGAGTATTTCTAAACTACGCCATTGTTTGATTTTCTCGCGACGGTCGTTAAATCCAATTCTGTGAAGATCGCCATCATCAGTCTACACTCAAGAATGAACCTGTCCGAAGTGTCAGACTTCTATGGAGGATCCAGATATTTGCTCTTCTCTTCTTTTCCATACGTAAAGAGTCAATGTACATGCCGTCGCAGACATGCTATTCAAGTACAAATATTCCGCGAAGAACAAAGAATGTATCAAACCTTTGGTATGAGCCACTCTGTAGTCTTCATCTGGATTGTTCTAGTCGGTTTTTGAGGACATAAATTTTCTGGTACAAATCTTGGACCAGTTCGATATAATCAGTTAAATATAATCATCTTAAGTTTAGGTATTAATTCCTCAGGATCAGATCCCATGATATACTTGCTACGATGCTACGATGATATAACTGATTGTAAGATCTGACAAAACATGGTAACCGGGATAAATATTTGAGAACATGTTGATGCATGTAATATTTAAGCATACGTTCTTTCCAAGTTCTTTGACAACTTTCTACAACAAAAACGCTTATTAAGGGTTTTGACTTGGCGAAGAAATTAATGTTTCCTTTTCGAAGACCTTTTTTACATAGCAAGGTATATTGTCAACTTAATTTTAAGACCAGTTTTAAAGCTCGCACAGTTAACTTGTTTTAGAAGCTACACTGCAGGAATTGATCGATGCTGATTAAAAACACGCCAATGATCCAAATAAAATAGTGTAACCTCGATTGTACAACGTCACACGATATATCAGTTATATCTTCTTTCAAAATTTTTTTAACTTCCATATTCAGCTTTCGTCTTGTGGAATCAGTTTCACAGAAAGTATTTCACAATCCACTAAATCGTTAACGATCTTACTGGCTTCCATTTACCTGTTTTTTTGATACACTGATGTCAGAAAGCTATGGTTGGGAGATCTTCTAGTGTCGTTCCAACGGATCAATGCCTGATCATTTAATCATTTTCAAAGTAATTAGTCGTCTTATAGCATTCATATATTTGTGATTTAAATCTGTATTCAATTTCGGGTGCAAAGCTTCTTTGTGTTTTCCTTACATCTTGACATCAGCTCTGTAAAAGAACTAGCGGAGGTCCATTGGTAGATTCTGGATGTTCTTTTCTAAAATAGACATTTGCAAGAGTATCTATTTTAATGAAATATTTACAAGCATGCATCTTGAAATCATCTGGTAAAGCATATCAAATAAATTCAGTCATTATCGTACCACAGATCCCACATCTGTAAGATGTTTGGTTTTGAAACGATGTTTTGTTCAATTTGTTTGATGTGCTTTTTGGTTTCTATTTATATTAGTATCTAAACTTGACCTACGCTTCGTTTCATCTAATTCTTGACATCCCTGCAATATTGTAGGAGAAAACAATGATGATGTTTATGTTAATGAACGGACACAACCAGAACTATTTTACAATGGATTTATGACATTAGAAGACGTTGTATGATATTTGATTGATCTCAAAAGAAAATGCTGCCACGTGAATTTCCAATATAGCCACATTGCTCCCCCACCTAAAAGATAATCACATCAGCAAAGAGTTTTCACTTAAATACTATTTTTTATAATGTCTTACTGATCCTAAATGAACATGATATACAATATGTTCACCACGAACTTTCAAAATGATCAGAGAGGAATGAAATACATATGCACATCAAATGATAGAAGAAACACCCATTCCACCAAATAAACTATAAATTGGATTTAAAGATTCAATATCCAACGCATTGTGATCTTCTATCACTTGGTATTTTTTAAGGTTTAAAACTCTGGCTTCTTTGACATATTTGCTCATATAGCTCTTTAATGATGAAATGTTCAGGAATCTTTGAATAAAGGCAATCCATAAAACAATATTCAGGTCTTGTTGACGGAAGGGCATCCATAAAGAAATACTCAGGTCTAGTTAACGGATAGGCATCCATAAAACAATATTCAGATCTCGTTGACGGAAGGGCATCCATAAAACAATATCGAGGTCTCGTTGATGGAAGGGCATCAATAAAACACTATTCAGGTCTCTTTGACGGAAGGGAATCCATAAAACAATATTCAGGTCTCGTTGAAAGAAAGGCATCCATGAAACAATATTCAGGTCTCGTTGACGGAAGGGCATCCATAAAACAATATTCAGGTCTCGTTTATGGAAGAGCATCCATAAAACAATATTCAGGTCTCGTTGAAAGAAGGGCATCCATAAAACAATATTCAGATCTCGTTGAAAGAAGGGCATCTATAAAACAAATATAACTGAATTTCATATACAGTCTGTGAGTTTTCTAGTTCTAATTATTCCACTGAAGCGCTTCAAAGTATTTTCTCCTCATTTTCTAACACGCTGTATCCGCTTGTAGTCACTTTCACATAAGTAGTGGATCCTGTGCAAAAGCTATGGCGAAGTATTGACGGCTATCAGAAATATGCCCATCGGTCTGGTAAATACGTCAAAATAGCCTCAATTGTAGAGATGGTCCAGTTTTAAAATGCTACCCGTTGTTCAATGTGCAGGGAACTTCATATAAAATACGGGATCTCAACGTGTTGAATAGCTATGAGGAAACGTAAGTTATATGTTCTTATGAGCCAATGCATGCAGTATAATCAATGACATAGAAAAATAACTCATGAAATCTGTAAATTGTAGATCTCATATTTTCTAGTAAATGATTTTATCCCACGTTCATGGTCACTTTTGGAAATTCGGTGCCTTGTTCTACATAATACTTCAAAAGAAATTGTCCTTCGTATCTTGGGAGATTGTGACTTATGACTGTATCATATCGATGACAGTTTCTGCCCTATTTCATTCATTTCCTCTTCCCTCGAACTGTCGTTGAAAGCGTCTAAAAGCCATTCGCCAAATGATCAAGAGTGTGATGTCTATGAAATATTTCTTCTTGTTCTGCCGAAATCGTGGTTTAAATTTGAGTGAAAAATAACGGTTCTTTAATACATTGTCATAAGCATTGTGAGCAATGCAAAGATTATTCATGTGAATTTCAGTCTCTTGTGAATATTCAGTGTCAAAATAGAACGTTCGAATCTTTCTAGTTATTTTTCTTGTTACGGTTGTCATTTAATTCTTCTTCGATTTCATTGTGATATATTAGAAAGTAACATTGATGACTGAAGTTGATAGCATAGTTGCAAACACAACATTTTCTCTTTACTGGACAAATGTGTTTCATTAACTTATCGTCCTGGCAACTGCACACCCACACTATATCTCTAAATGGTTGGTCAAATTTCATGTAATGGCTGACCGCGAACGACTTGATGGTACATCTTCAACTCATAACGAATACCAAAAGGTCTGATATTTTTGCATTTGAGGACCTTAACACGCGCTCTTTTTGTAAATAGTTGCTTGTTGAAAAACAATTTATATTTGTGTTCGTTGTTTGGTTCTGTTATATCTCTAAATGAAACTAACTTTTTGTTCATCGAAGAACAAAATGTTTTAAAGTTTCTTCCAGTACCCTTGGAGGTAAAACGTACGCCATAGGAAGGGTGACATTTTCATGAGTAATCTTTAGTGTCAAGTATAATGTTGTTAAAGGTTGTAGAATAAATTAGTTCTGAGGGTATTTTAAAACTAGAATCTCAGATGAAATTTCAAACTGCCTCGAGTAATGTATAGTCCCAAACGATTTACACTTTTAGCTTTGTACTATAATTTCGTTGTTTTATTAATGAATACAAATAATCTACAAAAACATGGTGGAACTTTAGGCTTTAATACTTTAAATTTTACTATATACGTTTAACACTTCGTTCGAAACTTTTTAAACTCTTTTTTTGGATAGGTCGAATCGAAGCAAATAATCTTCAGGAGATAGGAAAACAACATGGCTGACCAACACTCTATCAATCTTGCTGATGAGGTAGAGCTAGATAGCATTGATTATATCACCATTAACATTTTTTTGCTGATACTTTAGCGTATGAGGCTCTTAGAACCTCCTGGTTTCTGATCGGCAAGGTTTGGTCTTTTCATCCTGATTCAAAATTTGATTTGATTTGTGTCTATACTCTATTCCTAAATAGAATGAGACCCATAACCCTAAGAGAGTACACTCATTCAGATTGGGTATGCGGATATGAAAGAATTACAACAGATCGCAGGTATTGCCTGTGATTTACAGATAAGAAGACCTCTCAAGATTGATGCGATGACAATCAGGAAACTGACTCTGGGCTGCAGGAGGTCTACATCGTCAAAGAAACTAAGAGACTAGAAAATACAATTCAGTATTGCTGTTATCATTGTCAAGAAACACGACATTGTTCTTCAGAGATTGCTGAGGGAACAAGATAACAAGGAGGAGGGGAAGTGTTTTGTAGAAACACAGAACCAATACCAAAAAAGAAATTCAAGAAGTCAAGACAAGCAGAAGAAACGACATTGGAACAACTTATGCCAAAGAAATAAAAGAACAGTATGTAAAAGAAAGAAAGAAAGAAAGAAAGAAAGAAAGAAAGAAAGAAAGAAAGAAAGAAAGAAAGAAAGAAAGAAAGAAAAAAAAGAAAGAAAGAAAGAAAGAAAGAAAGAAAGAAAGAAAAAGAGAAAGAAAGAAAGAGATAACAAAAACGAAATTTGACTTGTAATTTGTGTTACGAAATTTTATTCACAATTTTATTCAAAGAGATTATACAAATGTAAGCCAATCTTTGATATGATCTTTTTTTTTCCTTTTAAATGGATAATATTTTCACTCATTCATAATGTAGGCATTCAGTTTTATTTGCTTTGGCAATCAGTTAATAGTACATATTTTATAAGAGACGTGTTACTCTACAATGACTGTTGGAGCTTGTCTTAAATAGCAGAACAATTTAAGGACTTGACATTATAAGCTGTAAGTGTATTAAATCTCTTCCTCTCTTGCTTCTGTCATGGCAGTATTAACTGCTACTGATGCTGACGTCTTCCTTCAATGGCGATGAACATCGATGCAGTTGTCGAAGGTTTAAAAGTCATGGATCGTGGAGGTATCCTTCTCTTGAGTTAAAAAAGCTTGATAAATTTCTCTCGTATGTGTCAGACCTGGCAAATTGTCTTGTAGTATGCTAACCGTTTTGCTTTCATTCTCTTCCTTCAGTTCAATGTCCCAAATTTCCCAGTTGTCTTCTTGTTTTCTTTCTTCCTCTTGTTGTTAATGTTCGTGTTGCTGCTGTGGGTCTTGTTTCCAACTCTTTCTTTCTGTTTCGTTTCAAAATCATCATAATCTGGCAATGACAGAGAAGGAAGACCCTTTAAAATATGTATAAAATTATAGCAATATAACATAATTTTAAGAATGCTGTTTAATTCAGACTTTAGTGTACGTCAAGGCATCGTGTGCTATTACAGTAATTACAAATACAGCTATATGGAAGAGGAAAGTGAATGCGGAGGGAAAGTATTGTCATAAGATACAGACGGACTGAGAAAAATTTGTTGAAAAGAATTGTGAAGAGTTTTTGTGTATGTCAACCTTTTTTCAGGGCTACCTGTGTCTCTGGAAAAAGTGGAATACTACTTAGAATATTTGCAAGTTTTCTTTACATGTTTGTATAGGTCTATGGGTGCCCCTGTTCATAACCTAGCTAAAATTTAAAATCCTCATTCTGATTAAAATGAGATTTATACTCTCCTACTTGAAGACCTGACATAGACCGTTTAGGGGTCATGTTCTGGCAACCTATGTTTATACTTTAATTGTTAGCTTTTCAGCCAATCAGAAGAACCCTTATTTCCTGTTTTTGTTTTGCTAGACTGAGCTATATAGCTGAAGAGCATCAGTGTATTCATATCGATTTGACTCACTTCTGAAAGTTGCATTTCCATTGGCTAACGCAAAGGTACCAAAACATTACCGTAAGCAGTCATGTTAGATCTTCACCCGGGACAGTGGAGATCTGATATTAATCAAATGTATGAACATATACCATCTTGTGTGTAATGAAACTTTGGCGCGTGCAAATACTGTAAACTCATTATACCACTTTTATGTTACAATATGTGCTTTTGTAAGTATAGTGGATGTATATACATTTATACACTTTTCAATATAGTCAGTATGGGGTGTCTAGCCACTACATACAACTGTTTGGATATTAAATGAAAAGCAAGTGCCAGTATATTAAAAATGGGTGTTAAAAGTATATCATCAAGCGATATTTTTGAATAGTCATCAAAAAATGTATGCTAGATTGTATATAAAAAGTGAGTGTTGGATGGTATATTCCAAAAAATGCGTGTTGGATTGTTAATCAAAATGTCGTGGGTTGGGTAGAAATAAAAACAATTTCAAGAGTACAATGTCAATTATGTCCCATAGCCTATTTGTTCATTAAGACGGCCTGGTATGTAATACTACGGTGCAAAATTAAATTCCCGGTACCCTATATTAGTTCCCAAACCCTCAACATTTTGAGTGTTTCAACATTACGTTTTTCATCGTTCCCATAAAAGATTTTAAAATGGAAACGTTAAATAACGGTTTCAGTTTTAAATCCACGGCGTACTGTTCAATTCCCTTTGTGCCTATGTGGTCTACATACATGTTCAACTGGACAGTTTTTTTTTAACATTACACTACATATAGTGTCATATAATATCCCCAATATACACATGAAGGTAATTCTCTTAGTGTACCGGTCTGTACCGGTATAACTGATACTAATCTACTTACGTATTCATACGTGTAGGCTCGTACAAAATAAACAAAAGAAAAGAGTGAAAATCAACACACTTTGTATATTTAAAATGAATAATTTATTTCCCTAGAAAAGACGATAAAATGTAAAAAAAGACCCAGAGTTTGTGAATCTAATCCAACAAAATAATCATAGAATTGAAAAATATAAGCCCTATCACTAAACAGTTATTATTGTGTCCAAGTTCTAGTCTCGAGTAGGTTCCAAGATGGAGGCCGATGACATCAGTTAAAGTAAGCGTACGAAGTTCAAAAGTTACTCGGTGAATCACAAGTTATATTATTTCAATTTAGAAATCCAGAATAAATTTCCAATAAATGTCTTTGTCCAAGAATTTTGATGAAGAAAATATTTTCAGGGTGAATAAAGTATTTTATATAAAACAAATCAACTCAAACGGTAACACCACAGAATACCTCTGTACTCCAAAGGTATTTTATTATGACTAACAGAAAAATACTGAGATGCTGATATTAAAACCAACTGAAATATCATTTCAGACCCGCATGATGGGTAGTGTTTTCAGTTAATCATCAAAAAGCGCAGTTAAAACATGCCATTTATTACGTAGGCAAGAATTGCCCTATCAGAAAGTCAGATGCTCACGCTGGAAATAAATGAAACGAAAGCTGTTTGCAACATAGCAATCACATGGGCCGAACATGACCTTGATAATAGCCAATTGTATTCATTCAATGTTTACAAACGTCTGAACCAAGAATAAAAAGTAGTTTAGCTAGAAATAGTACTTATGCGACTCTTATGTTCTAATTAAGTCAAAGCAAAAAATCTGAATTTACAGGGAACAAATGTCAAATCCAGTAACGATATCATCCTTACAATAAAATGTAATGAAACAAAACTAAAATTAAAAAAGACTTCAAAATTAACCCGCCAAGAATTAACTTACATATTCACAGTATGAACATTTATTTGTGATGGACGAATGTTCCCTATCACAGAAACAGTATGTCGATGGGATGGAATATTTGCCAACGTCATGCCATATTTCCAATAGTTCACGTTGTAGACTGGTTAATGAATAAATCGCGGATTACCTTAATATCCTGATGCCATATACTTTCAAGCTACATGACGTATCTGAAGCAAAACTTTCTTAGCATAATTCTTCACCTAAAAGTTCTCAGAATTCCTGTAAATGATTTTAATAGAAAATATAATTTGATATTTGCAGAAAGTTAAACCTTATTTGTAATATTGTGTTAAGCCAAAAGTTATTTTTTAAAAATTTAATTTTGTATATTTATTGATTGGCTTTATTTAAATTGCTTTAGTGAGTGTGAGGGTAACTAGGATTCACTTTATTCCTATTTGCTTTTTATAACCTTGCTTTCAGCAATGAAGGTCATATTTTCGGCCTTCATTAAAAATGCATAAAAATATTATCCTGGTTGAGCTTTTGTCATCGGATCATTTTTAACTTTATGAGTTTATTTGACATATTCAAATAGATAACATTTTCTATTGATGACGGTGTGACATGCTAGTAACAAAGAATTGCTTGTGGAGCTTACAATAATATTTGTATTGACACAGCCACGTGGTACTTAAATACGAGGACGGAGATAGCGCATCTGTAGTGCATTCCGCTGTGCTTGTTTACAAAGCATTTGCAACTGTTAGAAATTGAGAGTTAAAGAAAAATATGTGTAAAATGTGTAAATATACGATTATGTCTGTCTTATCAACGTAGATATATTAAGTTTGTACAGTTAAACACGCATTATTTGTTTATCTGAAAAGCAAACATAATTATTTTAGACTTCTTTGCATTAAAACTGTATCTTTTTCTCAATTTGTTTTAGGGTTCGTGTCTGCCTTGTGATTGTATGTGACCTAGCAAGCGCTATTAAGTTTGTATGCATTTTAAATAATCATAAATGATATAAGTGTTTTAATTATTCATAAATGTTATATCGAAATGCATAGACATCTATCGTTATATGTATATATCAATAGATGTTTTATCGATACCCATAGACTTGTCAGATTTATCAGGTTTATTTTAGGGGCCCCGAGTGTCCTAGTCGTCTAAAGCGCTGTCCGTTACGGATCACTGCCATCTCACCTATGTGAGTGTTTGAGTCTAGGATTTCGCGAATGTGGATATGTGAGAAAGCTTGCCAGTAGCTTCTCTTGGGTCGTTGGTTCTTTCCGGTGATTTCTCAGTTTCTTCCTCCACCATTAATACTGGCCGCCATGAATAGCCTATCATGTGCTGAAAAAAGGCGTTAAGCACAAGAACAACAGATTTATCAGGCAGCAGTCAGCAAGATTAAATCATACCATCAGCTGAAATATAGTATCACAAAAGCAACTGTTTGGTCTTCATAACATATTTCAAATCACAGTCCAAAGAGGAGTACCTCACTGAAACTATTTTCTAAATAAAGCTAACTTTCATGGTCATTGACATTTAAAAGTCTTGCACTTTGATACTGACGCATGTTTCAGATCACGTGACAATGGGCACTTTGATTGCATTGTGATCGTTTTTTACAACAGGTTGAATACCTAGTACTATAAATCAGGAGAGCTTGGTAAAAACCTGAGACCGAACTTACGCCAAGTAACCTACAACAATGTGGTTCATCGTAATGGCATGTGTAAACTTTCATTTGGATTTGTCTAGATTAGTGACACGAAGTTGCAATAGCCTGTCCACATTATGCTGTAAATTTCTTTGTTAAGAGGCATGGTAGATCTAAATTAAGATTCTGTTGTAAATAACATTACTCAGACCATAAAATTCTCTCTCTCTCTCTCTCTCTCTCTCTCTCTCTCTCTCTCTCTCTCTCTCTCTCTCTGTCTCTCTCTCTCTCTGTCTCTCTCTCTGTCTCTCTGTCTCTCTCTCTCTCTCTCTCTCTCTCTCTCTCTCTCTCTCTCTCTCTTCAGCAAGATACAGGCGAAAATCGAAAATTCATGAAAAGACGAATATAGCGAATGCTAGCTTTTCTTATACGACGATACGATGTTTCTGAATCTGTGAATGATGGCAGAAGTTAAGTCAAACCGACCTGAGAGAGAGAGAGAGAGAGAGAGAGAGAGAGAGAGAGAGAGAGAGAGAGAGAGAGAGAGAGAGAGAGAGAGAGAGAGAGAGAGAGAGAGAACTTTATGGTCTGAGTAATGTTATTTACTACAGAATCATAATATAAATCCACTGTAAAAAAAAATTCATATTGCACTATTTTAACAGCCTCTTGATGGTTCGTCATTTACATTAGATTTTTGCCATACTAATTTACATGCGCCGGTACCTGAAGGGCACAGCGTTCAGAGTTCAAGAAGTGAATATATTTTGTGTGATCTACTTTCTTCATTAAAACCATATTTCATGTTTAAATCTTAATTGTGTCTTATATTGATTTCATCAATCTTAATAAAAATAGAAACTCAAATATGAAAACAATCAACTTATGTGATTATGAATAACCACAAAAGGCACATAAATGCATTTCGTAGAGAACACACTCGGACGGTAGGTGAGGGGTTCATTTACTCAGTCAATAGACAGTCGTATGTAAGTCAAATTTTGCTTTGTTCAAAGGGCAGATATGTTTTATATATGTTACATAAATAAAATATATGTATAGTATGTACACTGGATCAATGATATACCAACTCTGTTGATGTACTGCTTTGTGCATATCATAATTTTTATCAACGTTAAGAGAAACATGTATGGACAATGACTTAATGTTCCGGGTCCTGTTTACAGTGAAAATGTATTTTTCGCTTTACATGTAGATTTATTAGTTAGTGTCACTCATCAGATAGAAAAAAAAATATATTTTCCTTTTATACGAAAAACATTGTGTTTGGTTTTGGTGGTAGCATTAAATTACACTAGCTAAATCTCTCAGTAACTGACTATTGAGGAATATTCCTCTTTGAGTAATGAATTCTGACTGATAACTTGATTGTAAATTTTTAATACGCTCTTTGAGCAAATATTCTGACCGATACCTTGACTACTTGATTGTAAATTCTTAATAAGCACTTTAGAATCAGGATATTAAATCTAAGTAAACAATGTCTTCAAAATCTTATCAAACATCTAACAGCTCAGAAGGGGGTTATATTTCACAGATTGTAGTAAATAACTTTAAAAAGCGCATTACACACTTGCAACAGTTATGTTCCAAATAAAGTATGGGTGGTAGAAGGAAACTTTAGATTCTCCATGCTGCTAATTTAATGAATAATTATTATCGGATGACCATTTTGTTGATGTAGATCGGTAAAAAGTAACCAACACTGCTTCTAATATTTCGTTTGTTACGAATACAGCGCTTCGAATTGTTTCACTCACTCCCTATGATGATTTTACTTTAGTTACCTTGGTAACAGAACGCTTCCATATGAAGCAAACATTCTTATTTTTGATGCCGCTAAAAACCTTTTTGAAACAACAAACAGATTTGCTTATGCGCACTTTGCCGTCAAGCACACACATTCCCACGTCATGAACAACTGCTAAAATCACTTTCCCCTATATTCCAAAATGATTCGCCATCGCCATCGCATGATTCTCTACAATTTTAGACTTGCTCTTCTCTTCATTTTAGATTTATTGTTTGTCCCTCCAGTTTCTTTTATTCATATTTCTTAAACTTTCCATACACATTTCAATGGAAAAGGTTTACATCTTCATTCTTTCAGTATCCTCCTGCTTCGCCTTATCCCTCGATGTTCATCCGGTTCTTTCGTGCATTTTGACTAAGCAATATATTCTTCACTTTAACTACTAAATAAAGTTCGATATTTGTCATTAGAAATTATTGTTATCTATCATATATTCATATATTTAAAACGTTTCTATCGTAACAAGAGAAGATCATTTTAAGCCGTTGGCTTTCGTTCTAAACTGTACCGTCTATGATGCATCTCTTGTATTCTCCAATTAAGAATATATATGATTATGTTTAAACTAAAGTTATAATTATGTGAGAAAGCTCAAAAGTAGCTTCTCTCGGATCGGGTGTTTATTTTTCAGGGGTTTTCCAGGGTTCTTCTCCCACCATTTATACTGGCCGCCATGTGAAGCCTATCTTGTACTTAAAACTGTCGTTCAACCGTACAACAAAATTTTAATTGGTCACGTGATTAGATTACTCCAGAATAAGGTCTAGTTCGTTCAATCGTATTTGAAGTCAATAAATACGATATTTTTGTTGTCTCAGTCAAAACAAGTACGGATATTAAACTCGATGGTGAAGTTGTTGTTGTTGTTGTTGTTGTTGTTGTTGTTTTTGTTGGGCTTAACGCCATTTTTCAGCACACGATAGGCTATTCATGGCGGCCAGTATTAATGGTGGAGGAAGAAATCGAGAAATCACCGGAAAGAACCACCGACCCACGAGAAGCTACTGGCAAGCTTTCTCACATATCTACATTAGCCGAATCCTAGACTCGAACACACGCAGACAGAGGTGAGATGGCAGTGACCCGTAACGGACAGCGCTTTAGACCTCTAGGCCACTCGGGGCCCCCCGATGGTGAAGTAGATGTATCGTAATTTCCAGATGACTAATACAATTTTACAAGTCTGGTACAATACGAATATCATATTTACTTTTTTCCTGACAGAATTGAAGATTTTTTGCAAATCATGATATTTTAGCTTAGTCGAATTTTCAAAAGTAAAGTAGATATGGCAAATTAGCGATAAACTAAAAAAATCTTGCATGTTCATTTACGAAATGAGCTGAAGAGTGATACGAGTTGAGTAAATTTTTTCTTTTAAATGAAGATTGAAATTATTCAAGAAGTTCCACGAATGTCTTTTGAAAGAAGCACAAATATATCTCTATTGAACACGTGACGAAAATATTTTTTGCTCCAACACATCAACATCATACGTAAAGGTCTGAATAGTAAATATACGTATTTCCATCTCCTTTTATCTTCATTCGGGCAATTTGTTTTTAACTGATGGAAATGCTTGATAGAGACATTATCCTAGATACCCAGCAAACTTCAGGGAATTTGTGGGCATTCAATTTTTTAATTTAAACCGCCTATAACAATCGTACGTTACACGAGTTTCAAGCCGTTTTAAAACATCTTCAAGGATTCATATAGTCCAAGCTTAAAACAGCTTTAAGGCATCTTGAAGGACTCATAAAGTTCAAGCTTCATACCAACTTAAATTATATTCAAGGACTCTTACAGTCCAAGTTTGTGGTAGTTTGGAGGCATCTTGAAGGACCATATATTTTGAGTTTCATGCAGATCTAAATAATTTTGAAAAACTCATCTAGTCCAAACTTCGATCAGGCTTAAAGCATCTTCAAGGACTCCTATTGTCACCGTTTTACATTACCTTCACACCCAGATAGACTTAAATTATCTTCAAGGACTCGTACAGTCCACGTTTGAAGCAGTTTTAAGGCATCTTGAAGTCGCGCATAGTCCAAACTTCAAGCTGACATAAAGCATCTTAAAAGGACATTTCTTTTCGAACTCGTATGAGATTGATTGGAACGGATTTGAAAATGTAGACTGTTGCTGACCTTTACTCACTATTGGATGGTCGGTGGAAATAATTGTGAGATAGCCGTAGGAAACGTTTGTCAGGTAATTATTTTACATAGATTGACACTCTTCTCGCGAGTATAAAATATACACATGCAGCTGATTGCATAATAATGTATAGCAGTGGATGGAATTTCATCTGACATGGTGCACGAAGCCAATGGACTTTGCCCGATGTTATTTAGTACGAGACAACGCTGAGTGTGTGGGCGTGGTCGAAGGGGAGGGTAAGACTGTAAGTGTAATGTACATGTCTTGAAATGTGCGCTTATATACATAAGATAATGGGATGTTTTCTTCAACTATATGGATATACAATGATCTGTAATGAATATGAAAATGCTCAATTATACTAATTATCAAATACTGTTGGAGGTGTGTGTTTGTGTGTGTGTGTGTGTGTGTGTGTGTGTGTGTGTGTGTGTGTGTGTGTGTGTGTGTGTGTGTGTGTGAAGATAAATGGGAGAAATAATCGCAGGAAATATTTGCCATTTGTATTTTTTACCTGACTCTTCGTCTTCATACAAGTATACAATATATACATATTGATGACTGTATTATGACGAACTTCAATGAATGGCTTTTCACCATAATACATGCGGCCTGTGACTGTGTCAAATTTTATCATTAGCTCTACTATATTCCTCCAGTGTATGAGATTTTCAATAAACACATTACTGAGAAGGTGTTGTTCTGGAATCAGATTTTAAAACTGGTTAAACTTTTAAGAAAAAAGTGACTGCTACGAAATAATGTGTTTTGCGGAGTTTGCAGGTGAAATATTTTAAATGACTGTTTCATGTAAACTCTTATATTTGGGATAGGACACAATACAGTAACATTTCATTGGGCATGGTTCCAGTCTCAAAGTGATGAATTCATAGGCTACATGTAAGTTTGATATCGAGCCATTACTTGTACAATAATAGTCAAATGTTTCGTTTTAATTTTCTTAGACTTGTATCTGTGTTTTCAACTTCTACATGCATTTCAGTCAGTACACTCGCAGTGCTTTTGTCAACCATATTTTTTCCCAGATATGGCAAACGCATACTATTTTGATCTAAAATTGTTTTACCTACGCCCTCCTAATGATACATTTACTTTAGATACATTATTATGTGGTGACAGAATGCTCCTGAATGAAATAAACATTTTTGTTTGATGCCACTCAAACATTTATTGAAAAGTCAAAAATAATTTCTTAACAGCACATTGCTATCCATCAAGCGCATTTAAATCTTTGGAATAACTGCTACTAGCTATCCCCCCATGTTTCTAAATGATTCGTAATTGCATCGGCAAAGAGTCGTTCCAAAAGAAAGTACTGTTCAATTTTATACTTGCTTTTCTTCTTCCTTTTCATTTATTTATTTAATGTTTGCTACTCCGGTTTTTTTAAATCGAATATTTCTTAAACTTTCCTCACAATGGAAAACACATTTTAATGGACAAGGATTTCACAATCCTCTTTCATCTACACCTTTCCAGGTTGCTTTATAATTTTTGACTAAATGCTTAAGTTTCAACAAGATAGTTTTCATTTTGACAACTAAATTAAGTTCGCTTTTTATCAAAAGAAGCTATTTCATCCCGCATATATATATATATATATATATATATATATATATATATATATATATATATATATATATATATATATATATGTGTGCGTGTGTGTGTATGTATGTATATTGTATAGGTAACGTTTTCGTATCTTATCAAGAGAAGAACGATATAAGCCATTTGCTTTCATTCTAATCTTTACCTTCTATGTTTAATCTCTTGTATTCTTCAATTACGAGTATATATGATTATGTTTCAGCTAAATTCAAAAAGTATATTTGTATTTTCTCAGTCAAAACAAGTACGGACTTTAAATTCGATGATGTAGTACATGTGTCACGATTTCCAGTTGACTAATACAATTTTACAAATCTGATATTGCACAATGCGAATGTCATATTAGTTTGTCACTGGCAGAATTGTAGATACACTGAATTTTCAAACAATAGTAGATATTTTCAATTAGCTACATCGATTATTTTTTTTACCAGCATATTCATTTATAAATCGAGTTGAATATTTAAACCTATGATACGAGATGGATAATAAAATGTATGATACGAGTTAAATATTGATATGTATGATACGAGTTGAATATTGATATGTATGATACGAGTTGAATATTGATATGTATGATACGAGTTGAATATTGATATTTATGATACGAGTTGAATATTGATATGTATGATACGAGTTGAATATTTATATTTATGATACGAGTTGAATAAGTTTATCTTTGAACGAAGATTGAAATTATTCAGGAACTTTCATAAAAGCTATTTAAATGGAGCACACAAATATAAGTCTATTAAACATATGGCGAAAATAATGTCTTGATCCAATGCTGCAGGGCCATAATCCTACGTCATAATCATGCGTTACAGGAGTTTCAAGAAGACTTAAGGCATCTTCAAGGACTCATATAGGCCTACCTTTAAATAGCTTTAAGGCATCTTGAAGGACTTATATAGTCCAAGTTTCAAGCAGACTTAACTCGTCTCCAAGGACTCATACAGTTCAAGTTTCAAGCAGTTTTAAAGCATCCTGATGGACCCGTATAGTCCAAACTTCAAACAGTTTTGAGAAATCTTGAAGGACTTATAGTCTGAGTTTCACGCAGATTTAAAGCATCTTAATTACTCGTACAGATCAAACTTCGAGCAGACTTAAATCACCTTCAAGGACTTATATAGTCCGCATTTTATATTACTTTCCTACCCCTGACATATATTGAACTAACAATGGGCAACTATCAATCAAGGGAAGGGATGGTAGGAAGTTAGAATAGAGGTCAAGGTCAGGTCAAATTTAAAAAGTGACAGTTTAAAATCTTTTTACTTTGTTGTTTAATTAATAGCAAATTTTGACAAGAATTATATTTGGTCTACTCTGTAGTTGTACATACTATCTTTCAAGCTTTGACTGTCGTTTTGCTCAAAGGTGTTCATGCAGCGAAAATAATTCAGTATGAATGTTACAGGTGTACTTTTGTACGTTTGTTTCTTTATTTTAAAATCATCTGGTACAAATGTTCCACATAGATAAACGAAAACACTACACAATTTCTAATAACTGTCATGCTCATAGTTTGCTAAATATTATTCGATGTGATGATTTAAATACACGGTTACACATGATCGATACTAGGATAAAAGTTTAATACTAAACGTATGGATCAATTATCACACAATATTTCCTTCTCTATAGTCAAAGATGTTCCGAATGAAAGTTCGCCTGAAAGAGACATTGTGGAACAGCAGTTGTGTGCATACAAACTTTGTGCCGGTTGTGATTGTGATGAAGTTTACTTTCACAGTTTCCATGTTGACTCTGTAGCAAAACTAAATCTGCGCAAGCACCTGCTTAGTTATTCTCAAAATAAATAACTTATTCGTAGAAATGTCCTCTAATTGTCAACTTAAATATAGAATTTTAACTGCTTTTCTTTTCTTCTTGGAAAGGTATTCGCTTGATATGACTACTACTGTTTTACTTTTACGATTTCATTTGAGATTGATTGGAACAGGGTTGAACATGAAAACAATTTGCTGACTTTCACTCACTATTGTACGTTTGGTGGAAATAATTGCGAGATAATTGTTGGAAACGTTTATCATGCATGTATTTTACATGGATTGTCAGTCCTTTCATGAGCGTAAATATATACATGTAGCTGAATGCATAATAATGTATCGAAGTGGATGGATTTTCATCTGATATTGTGCATTCTGCCCATAGACATTGCCCGATATTATTTAGTACGGGACAAATGCGTGTCGCTGGCTAAGGGGTGAGGGTAGGTTGTTGTTGGGCTTAACGCCATTTTTCAGCACATAATAGGCTACTCATGGCGGCCAGAATTAATGGTTGAGGATGAAACCGGGAAATCACCGAAAAGAACCACCGACCCACGAGAAGCTACTGGCAAGCTTTCTCACATATCTACATTAACCGAATCCTAGACTCGAACACACGTTGACACAAGTGAGATGGCAGTGATCTGTAACGGACAGCGCTTTAGAGCACTCGGCCACTCGGGGCCGGTGAGGGTAGGAACTGAAAGTGTAATGTACATGACTTGAAACGTGTACTTTCAATTATATGAATATGCATTGATTTGTATTGGATCAGAAAATGTGCAGTTATGCTGTAATCGCAAAAAATATTTATGATCTTTATTGTTTACAAGCTATTTTATTCTTCATACAAGTAAAAAGTATGTACATGTTGATGACTATATTTTGACGTATTCAATAAATAGATTTTCATCATAATGCAAGCAGCGTATGGAACCTACGAGATTTTGTCTTTACAGCTACTATAAGCCTCTTTAGTATGTGCTTTGAAAAAGGATTATGGATTATGCAAAAGGTGTTTTTCTAAATCTGTTTAAAGTTTAAAACTGGCAAAACATTCCAGAAAACCGTGACTGCAAGGATATAATGCTTTTGCAAAGAGTTTGCAGGTGAAATATTTTTTTCAACGACTATTTCTTGTAAACTTTTATTTTTGGTAGAGGACACGGTTCAGTAACAATTCATTGAGCATGGTCTCAGCCTCGAAGTGATGGTTACATAGTGTACTTATAAATTCGAGATTGGACCATTGCTTTTAAAATAATCGTGAAATATTTCTTTAAATTTTCTGAGACGTTTACCCATGTTTTCAACTTCTACATACATTTAGTTCGTACACTCGCAGTTTTTCTCAACACCCCCTTCCCTCGGCTTCCAATATGTCAAACGCGCATACTATATTTATCTGCAGCGAAAATTTTGATTACGATAGCGTTTACCGATTCAGCACTTTGGGATTTTGCGGAAAACTGCGTCCAAAACGCTATTTTTTATTTGCATATAAGTTTGCCTTAATTTTTTTCAAACGTTTTATGATGCAATTCTTTGTGTATATCATAGTTTCATTTTGCCAACTGTAAGAGTGACGTATATGGAAAATGAATTAGTGGTCTGGACCTTGTATGCAATGAAAATGTATCTTGCGCTTTACATGCTGATAAATCGGTTAGTGACCCTAAAGAATGAAACATAGAATCAGGCTATTTTCCAGTTGAATCCTTCATCTAAATAAACGCCGTGTTCAAATGTATCGCAAATACAAAAGTGTAGCAAACAACTTTAAAAGCACATTATACACTCGTGACAGTTATGTTTCCATACAAATTTTGAGGGGTGGAATGACGTTACAAATTCTTTTTGTCTTACTTCGAAGAAACTGAAGTTAAGTCAGCGAACATTTATTTGCGAAAAATATAATGGGATCACCACTTTGTTGATGTTGATCAACAGAAATTACATACCACACTGATTATATTACGTTTGTTATGAAAACAACCCATCGAATTGTTTCGCTCGCGTTGTATGGCAAATTTACTTGAGATGCATTCTTGTGTGGCGACAGAAAGCTTCCGTATGAAGTAAACATACATATTTGTGATATTATTCAAAATTGTATTCAAAAGTGTATATGATACTATCACACATGCGCATCCATGGGTCAAGAACAACTTCTAACGGCACTTTCCATTATTTTTCAAAATGATTCGACAACAACGAGCTATTATTAGCCTCCAGTCCTTGACTGGCGTTTCGCTGAAATATATTCATGCAGCGAAAATAATACACTATGGATGTTACATGCGTACTTAAAATTGGACATAATTGTTACTAGAATGAAAAAGTCATATGATTAGAGTAAATACGACAGCATGTGTTCGTTTTAAAAGCATCTCATCCAAACATATCACCTGCACTACACAACTTCTAACAACTCTTACACTCATAGTTTGCAAATGAAATTTGATTTAATGAGTGAAATTAAATTTGTGTGAGATGCAAACACAAGCATTTGATCAAATTTGTCCAAGAAGGTATAACGGTACCAATTGTACAACCCCAGTTAGGCGGACGTTAAGATGTAGGGAACATTGTATTCAGAAATGAACACCAAAACTAGCTGTAATTGGTGCAATATGTAAAAGTTTTACTTTCTGTTATACTTTTTAAAAAAAAGTTGAGCCTCTTGGCAACACTTGAGGTTCTGTTAATTGATATAAAGATCACATTTTGTATTTTTTAAGAATTAAAAAAAACAAACCAAAAACAATGTAATAAACATGACTGAAAATGTGTCTGGTGAAACCAGATAACTCTTACCCCTGTCTAGTTCCAGCAGAGTTATCTCTCTTAAATGCAAGGGTTCTGTCCTTGTCAAAATGACAATCCAACATTATTCTCTGTGATAGTGTGTGACATGCATACTGAGGTAGAATATAAAGTATGTTTACTTCACATAACATTATAATTGAGGTCTATGAGAAAGACAATTGGTACCGTAATACCAGAAAAATGGATTAATAGGATTCACACCACAATTATCCCATGTGAGGTTGATCAAAATGAAAATAACTTGGAGAAAAATGGTTGAAGTTTTTGAACATTGTGTTTCGCAGATGACCTGTTCTCAGATGTTACATGACAAGCTGATACTAAAGAGTAAATTTCAAAGTTTAATAACTCAATGCATTTTTAAAATTGCTTGATTTGTAATGAACACTGAAATGCGTAACCTAATGTTAGATCACTCAGACCTTTCGGGTTACGTCCCCTTAGCCGATAAGTTTACCATACTAACTAACAATATTGAGCGAGCCATTGGTGAGAATTTCATGAATGCACGCATTAACAATAATGCGAGTTTCTTTATTTAGTGTTGCATAGTTGTCGCTATGATAAGTAATGTTATATAAATGTTTGTACTTAAAACAGAAGACAAATAACATTGTCTGAGGCCGTATATGACACTAATAATATATTTTCTTTGTTTTGATTTCATTTATTGTATTCTGTACATTAGCTATACGTTCATATTCGTCGGACAGTCTTGCTTATGGGCACTGTCACAGTTGCTATGGTAACTCTGCAGAAAAACTAAGTATGCACTAAGGTTTCGTAGAATAGTCCTCTTATGGTTCACTTTTCCATAGAACTTTTACAGATTTTCATTATTTTTTTTTTTTTCGTGGGAAGGCTTTCGCTTGATAAGCTCTTCCAACGAGGTTCAAAATGTAAACTATTGCAGACTTTCACTTACTGTTGGATGGTCACAGAAAATAAATGTTCAAGATAACAGCTGCAGATGTTTGTACTACGAATATTTTACACAGTTCCTGGGTCCTTATAGGAACATAAAAATATATACATGGTTGCATTATCTCATATCGTAGTGGAAAGAACTTCATCTGATATGCTGCACGTAGCCCATGGACTTTGCCTTATACAATGCACGTAGTCCAAGGACTTTGCCTTATACAACGCACGTAGTCCATAGACTTTGCCTTATACAATGCAGTGCAAGCCGAATAACGTGGAGATTTGATAGGAAAGCTGTAAGCACAATGTGCATAACTTGAAATTCATGGTTAGATAGATACGAGATTATGTTATTTTCTTGATGTAAATAGATATGCCTTGTCTATTGAGTCTGTGAATAGACAATTTGTACAGTGTGAAATGGGGAAGACAACTCTAATTGGGAAGACAACTCTAATTGGGAAGACAACTCTAATTGGGATATTTGTAATTAGGTAGACGTCAAATAAACAAAATAAAACTTAATGTATAGGTTTAACTATAATTTATTTTCTTTTACACGTTATCGACAAATGACACAATGCATAGACAGAAATCCAAAGGCAAATTTAACCCTTCAGCATTAAATAAGGAAAGGGTATTTTATTTTCAAAAGGTTTAGTTGAGCGTTCTAAATAATAAAGTCTATGTGCAAACTATAACTTTCGTTCACATCCGTTGCATACTCTGGGAGAAAAAAAGGCAACATAATAGAAAACAAAAATATCATTTTAATTATATTCTTACATAATAAGAAACAAACTCCTTGCGACTAAAAGTTTTTCAAGAGACAAGAAATATGTTTATTTGTGCGCATACTTAGTTTGATGAAATGCGTGGAAATAAATGTTCGCAGTAATGCACTAAAAGTGCATCGATGACTGTTATTTAATTTCTGGAAACTTTTTCTAAACCACATTGCAGATATCACAAGTATGTCACAAAGACTATGCTCAAACCCAAAATATTTATCTCTGACATTCCCCATCCACAAACCGAAACCACTCCCTCATAAGTATTTTAAACTTATGTACTTTTATATGATTTTTCCTTTTAGCTTTGGGTCTTTTGTCGAATGGCTTTAGTAATGTTATTTCTCTCGAGAATGACTTTTTAAAAGTGAAAGAACTTGAACATGCTGGCAAAGCATTCTTGTTAAAAAATCTCATGTGGTCATTGATCTCGAAGTCAGGTGATATATTTCGTCATTAATGACGTAATGATCTTTGCACTACTACAAGTATCAACCTCATGTATTTGTCCTACTCCTCATGGGACCTAAAAACTTTCGATCAAGCCAGTATAACACATTTTGATGTTGTTGCTGTTATTGTGGGTTTCATCTGTGTTTTTCAGCGCATGGTAGATTATCCATGACGGTCAGTGTATATGGCGGACGAAGAACCCGGAGAAACCACCAATCCACAAGAAGCTAGTGGCAAAGCTTTTTCGTATACCCACGTTGACCAAACTCAAGAATCGGGCCTATGAAGGTGAGATGAGATGATATGCAAGGGCGAGAGCTTCAATCCGCTCAGCCAAAAGGTCCACTGAATAATTTGTTAAGAATAGATTGTTGTCTTCATAGACATTATTAGAATATGAGGTTGGAAGTATCTATCTCGAGGGTTTCTAATTACAACCAAAATTGTGACTTACCTGTAGTTATGGGGCTCATTCATGTAATAAATGACAGATATTATTTCTCAAAATAACCAGACAGAGCATGCAGACACTAAATCTAACCATGTTCCTTGTCTCGAAGCAACACTGGAACAAAATATTTTGACCACTGCTTTATACCAGCGCTATAATAACACATCAGAATTAAGTGTCGAAATCAGTTTTTACATTAATGGAAAATAAGTTACATAAAACATAATTGTTTTTTTTTCTTCTGAGTTTCATTATCTGCACACCAAATTGTCTGATTGCCGAATGTAGGACTCTTAATACAAAAAAGAATCTTTCTGCAATAATTCGAAAATCCTTAAGGTAGCACTAAACCGTTTCTGTAGGTTTGACCGTTTGGTAAATTTGAACTACTAGGGATAAAGATAATTTTTCCCACAGTATTTCTAATCATTACACAGGTCCACAACTCTTTTAGAATTCGTCTGCTTTAGAGACAAAAAGACGCTATTAATTATGGATTTTGATGTGCTGAGTTCAAATATGACAACTTAAATAATTATTTGGCTATCTTTCTATGATATTAAAGTTCTTACATTTTACGTCTTTATACATTGTGTAGATAATAGAATTTTAATAAGAAATTGTAAACCTAGGTCTTTTCATGTGTTTATAGCTGCATTACATTATAATATTTCACCTGACCGGTTTATGTAATACTTATAAAACAAACAGCAAAGAGTTATCTAAATCTAATTTATTATGCAATAAAAGGCACAAAAACCTGTTATGTACTGTTACGACCATGTAGTTAAAGTATGTTTGTGTATTAAGGATGAATTTTGTATAAATCTTTTTATTTCATATTATTTCATTAAATGTAATTATAAGTATGATTATATGTCTAATATGTTGTTGAAAACATCGTGTTTACTTGAGTCGCAGATGTGACTCATGTGAGCACGTGCTGTGTATGACAACAAATTCATTAAAGTAATCATTCAGGAATAGCTATGAAAACGATTCGCTGATAATGGGTCAGACTTTCCTAATGTCCAGAAGTATTACGAAATTGCATGCGTCTTCGCACGCGTGCAATTCAAACAACGTATTAGCTTCATTTATATGTTTGAGATTTTTGAAAGACGTACACAGTCACCGACAGACAGTCGTAGTCGAGTCATACACAGTCGTAGGGTCGTAAAGTCAGAGTTATACAGCTTTTATTACCTTAAACAGGTATTTTTGTGCTAGAAAAGATTGTCTGTTCGAATGTCTACGTAGAACAACATGCCTTGTTAGAAGAGTTAATTTTACTTCGTTTTTCTGAATAATTGTTTTCCTGGAGAACAACATTACTGATTTGGACAAAAAGACATTTTCCCGAAAATGTTCTAAATTGGAACGGAACACAAATTGTGCTTTATTGTGTAAATTCTGGAACTATGTTAGCCGTTGTCTGACGTGATCATCCGCCATTTTGGACCGGAACTAAAGGAACTTCAGACTGTGTTTAGAACTTTTTACAGGACTTGTATTTCTATTTTGAACAAAATTTAAATCATTTCTGTAAACTGTAAGCCTTGCTTATATCATTTGCTTTATTTCATGTTTTCTAGGAAAATAAATTATTTTTGTTAAAATTTACAAAGCCAGTTGTCTTCACTCTTTATCTTGTTACTTTGAACGAGTCGTAACATAACAGTACATATAAGTACATAGTTTAGTCCTTATTCAGTGTCTACTCTACTCTTCTCGGCTTGTCTCTGGTATTTAGTAAATTTAGCGTATCTAGCCACTGTCCAGCAATCGTCTGTAAGCATTGTTGGATCCATTTGATTTGATAGTTTCTTCATTCTTGCAACGTCATGGTGCAATAGATCGTCGTGCTCGTCGTTCATTGCTCCGCAGTTCAGTCGATTAAATCAGTAAAAATGTATATTTACCGATATCTTCCAACTAACCCCTTCATATGCCTTTAGGAAGTTTTCCACCAGATGTATGCCTTGTCATTTCCGAGAAAATGTTGCCACTAACTGGAAAGCTTTCCATGCCGTATTTTCTTTGCCACGTAGTTGTCAAATGCATCATCTTAAATTAGAACAACCAAGACATCTTCTTTATTTTGGCTTCACATAAATTTACCACGGGGATACTTGACAGCTGTTTGTGTTTTGTTCATTGCCTTGAGAAAGTTTTTTCAGACCAGCTTAATGTGCAAGGCTGGTAACAAATATCGTTGATTCAACAAGTGGTGAATACTGAACTCTTTTCCTCCCAAGCTCCAATGATACTTGGAGTGGTCAATCTCTTTTGATGTAGTGGGAATCTTTCGCACGACAATTCAGCATCCCAAACGCTGTTTCATGTTTCCATGTTTTTGTTTTTCCATATAGACTGCATTTCGAACTGGAACTGATGGCAAAACAATGCCATTATGCAGCAAAATAGATTTAAGACTCGTCTTTGATTAATCAGTAAACAGTCTCCACTCATCTGAATCGTGAGTGATGACGAGTCGGTCATCACACCATCGATGTTGTTGCTGGCTGAAGGATTATCTTCCATGAAAAAGAATAGGACAAGATCATTTTGACTGTCACGGAACATGGAAACCCTAACATCACCTGCCAGGAGTTTCCATTAATGTAGTCTGGAGACAAACAGCTCTTCTCTTGCTCTTGGATAGTTCCAAATCCCTGACAAGGGTCATTTAGTTCACATTGTGTTATGAAATGTGATTCAGAGAAGGAGAAATGGAGAAAATATGTATCATGTGACACGTGTGCAACAAATCTTTGCCAAGAACAGGATATCAACTCTGAGTCTCCTACCTTTATTTTCTGTTAGAGAAAAGTTTAGACTGAATAAACGTTTGTGATGAGACATATTAAAACCAAGGATTTTGTTTGGGAATCACGCCAAGCCAGTCTGGATCAAATATATTTCCCGCCATTAGTAAATAGGCGCCAAATTTGTAGTCTGTGTGACATCTAAATTCCCAAATAAATAATTCCGGAAAATCTCAAATCTGACAATTCCGATATAAGATCAGTGTGTCTGACGGTTAAATAAACGAATGTTTAATTAAGAAAAATCGCAAGAATATTGTGCATTGTTGTAATTTAAACGCGCCGGTCTCCATAAATCTAATTAATCGTTCAACTGACCAAATTAATGTTCTCTTCATAGATCGACGGAAATATGAACCCTTACACCTTCAAAGATGTATTGTAGATATGTCTGGTTTAAATCGAGTTCCAATCCCTTTATAACTCATTCCCAAGTGTAAAGGTTGTATATACTGACCCAGCATCATATCTTTAAAACTAAGGCTTATCAATACTTTTAAGCATCACTGTCGTTCTCAGTGACCTAAATTAGTAAACTTTGATATCGTTCATTTCAGAAGCATTTTAGCTGTTAACCCTTTGCCTTTGATATGCCTCATGGGACATCAACTTGATGCAGGGAAATATTTGTGCCAGTTGAGTTTGAGATCATATTCAATGTCACCTCTGTAACGGACGATTCTTCTGCAAAGCTAAATCTGCATGCACACTGGATTGGTAAGTAATTTGGCAGATATAGTATGGTCATATGCTGAAATGATTGTATGCGTATTTGAGTATGCTTGATAAGTTTACTACTGACATTTCCACCATTCCGTTTTGGCGTTGATCAGCAACTGGGTAGAAAATGTGAAGGAAGTCTTACTGTTTTTGACTCACTTTTGGAGTGGTGGGTGGGTGTACTAATGTGGGAAATAATATCAAGACAGTTTTAATATGTATTTTAACGGAGTTCTCTCTCTCTCTCACACACACACACACGCACACACACACACACCGTATGACATTGTGTGGATTTTCATCCAAGATAAGGGACTGAGGTCCATGAGCCTTGATTGTTACTATTTTTAGTGCTGACATAATCCTCTACAATGTCTGCATGAAAGAGATAACAGAAAATGTGTTGCTTTTGGAATTTTATATAAAAATAACGAAACTTTCAAGATAACTGGACTGCGAGTCACTGATGCTTTTGCACAGAGTTTGTTGGTACAATATTATATCATTGTTTGTTGTAAAATGGCATAAGATATGTAAAGCTAACCATTCACCGAGCAGGATACATATCCCGGTGTGACGGTTACATACGGTACTTGTAACTTCAAGATAGGATAATTGCTTACTATACAAGAGTTCAATGTTTATACTTTTTTAATGAGACTTTTACCAATGAACCTAAACTTCTACATATTTTCAGTCCCTGTGCTCCCATTATTTTCTTTCCTTTTTGTACCCCTATAGGTCCATTGTTTGCCTGATGCACATCTATTAAGATAGCGTTTACTGGCAACCCGCTTTCTATAAATACCTCATTTTTTGCACAGTATGCACAAAGTTTGCTTTAATGTCATTGAAAGCGTTGTATAATGAACTATAAAGTGCACGTCATAGAATAATTTTATCAATGTTAATTGGTTCGCCAATGGAAAATGAATTAGTTGTATGAGCCCAGTATGCAAGGGAAATCGATGGAAAATGAATTAGTGGTATGTGACCTGTATGCCTGGCAAATCTACGGATAATGATTAAGTGGTATGTGGCCTGTATGTAGGGCAAATGCATGGAAAATTAGTGGTTTGTGGCATGTATGCAGGGCAAATATATCGTAACTGAATTAGTGGGATGTGGCCTGTACATTTCCTGCTTTATTATTACACCTTCAACACACAAATGAATTAGTGGTGTGTGACCTGTACATTTCGTTCCTTATAGTTCACGTAAAGCACACAAATGAATTAGTGGTGTGTGACCTGTACATTTCGTTCTTTATAGTTCCCATTAAACACACAAATAAATTAGTAGTTTGTGGCCTGTACATTTCATTCTTTATAGTTCACATAAAACACACAAATGAATTAGTGGTGTGTGGCCCATTTCGTGCTTTATATGTCACATCAAAGACGCAAATCACGTAATAACAATTTTCAGCCCTGGAATGACTATGAGTCAAGCATTAATATATACATGAACGAACTTACATTCTTATTATATGTTATTTTCCGGTTAGAACATACATTTATATAAACATCCGTGTTCAAATGTTTTATCGCTCCTTCAATGGCTGGCGACTGAGTCATCGTTCACCTACCTTAATAATCAAACTCGTCACATAATTGCACTACTGGCGAATGGGATGCCTTTTATCAGTCTTCCGTAAATATATGTGTTGTCCCTGTCAAAACAAAATACGGACATTAAATTTGATGATGATGTTCATGTATCATGACTAATAATTTATTTAAAATATGATATGAGACATAGCAAATGACACATTTAATTTGTCAATGGCAGGGCATTAAAATGCACACTCACACACACACACACACACACACACACACACACACACACACACACACACACACGTACGTTATCCCAAAAGTGATTATAACGTAATTGTTTTCACAGAAACTGAGAGCTCTAAAAATATTTTAGCTTCACTTCCTTTTTTGAAAGAGTAGTATATATGGAATTAGCGACATAGATTATTGTATATTTGCATATTCAATTATATAAAACGAATTGAATAATAATATATATGATATGAATTGGATAAATATAGGTATCATAAGAGTTGAATAATGATATGTATGATATGAATTGGATACATATAGGTATCATACGAGTTGAATAATGATATATATGATATGAATTGGATACATATAGGTATCATACGAGTTGAATAATGATATGTATGATATGAATTGGATACATATAGGTATCATACGAGTTGAATAATGATATGTATGATATGAATTGGATACATATAGGTATCATACGAGTTGAATAATGATATGTATGATATGAATTGGATAAATATAGGTATCATACGAGTTGAATAATGATATGTATGATATGAATTGGATAAATATAGGTATCATACGAGTTGAATAATGATATGTTTGATATGAATTGGATAAATATAGGTATCATACGAGTTGAATAATGATATGTATGATATGAATTGGATAAATATAGATATTATACGAGTTGAATAATGATATGTATGATATGAATTGGATACATATAGGTATCATACGAGTTGAATAATGATATGTATGATATGAATTGGATAAATATAGGTATCATACGAGTTGAATAATGATATGTATGATATGAATTGGATAAATATAGGTATCATACGAGTTGAATAATGATATGTATGATATGAATTGGATAAATATAGGTATCATACGAGTTGAATAATGATATGTTTGATATGAATTGGATACATATAGGTATCATACGAGTTGAATAATGATATGTATGATATGAATTGGATACATATAGGTATCATACGAGTTGAATAATGATATGTATGATATGAATTGGATAAATATAGGTATCATACGAGTTGAATAATGATATGTATGATATGAATTGGATAAATATAGGTATCATACGAGTTGAATAATGTTATGTATGATATGAATTGGATAAATATAGGTATCATACGAGTTGAATAATGATATGTATGATATGAATTGGATAAATATAGGTATCATACGAGTTGAATAATGATATGTATGATATGAATTGGATAAATATAGGTATCATACGAGTTGAATAATGATATGTTTGATATGAATTGGATACATATAGGTATCATACGAGTTGAATAATGATATGTATGATATGAATTGGATAAATATAGGTATCATACGAGTTGAATAATGATATGTATGATATGAATTGGATACATATAGGTATCATACGAGATGAATAATAATGTGCATAATACGAGTCAAATAATCATAAGTATGATACGAGTTGAATAATATGTATGAAACGAGTTGATTATTAATATGAAATAAACAAATTGAACAACGAAGTGCATTAACGAATTTTATCATTGTACAATTTCTTTTTAATTATTGATAAAGCATGGCTGAGGCTTTGTACAAGAAACCCGGCCAGTATTAACGAATCTGTGGATATTTAAAGCGTTATCTTAGACGTCCCTGTTTTCACAAACATTATTCTCCAGTTTTCAACCTCAGATAAGTGTCATACACAATCTTAGTGATAGTAAAATATCTCCACACCATTTTATCCCATGATTCACCAGCCTGATGTGAAATATATCGATAGTTTTGGCTACTGGCCTATGATATAAGTTTGGCGGTTTAGATGGCTACCAACATAGATAGGTTTTTGTCCGTGAATTATTGCCCCACGATGTAGTGAAATTACATTGAAGAGAATTCAGATACGAATGATATTACGCCGTTAGCATTGCGTAATATCATGTTGTTTTCTGGGACGTCATATGATGTTATTGAACGCCCTTAGCATTGCGTAACATCATGCTGTCTTCTGGGCTGTCATGCGATGTTATTGAACGCCGTTAGCATTACATAACATCATGCTGTCTTCTGGGCTGTCATGCGATGTTATTGAACGCCGTTAGCATTACATAACATCATGTTGTCTTCTGTGACACCATTGTGTGCTATTAAAATTCTGAGTGTCGAAAACGATCTCAAATAGCCTTTATAATTAAGAAGATATAATAGACGCGTCCTTAATAAAAGCCCCAGACTAAAGTGGAATCAATAATGACTAATTCGATAACCAGTATCATTTAAAATTCATTCTTTTATCTTTCATAAATTGTGATGCAAAGTACAACTGTTCTAACACATTAAAAGAGCATTTCACATGGACAAGATCATTTTCCTGAATTTCTAATGGAAATTTCTATCTAGTATCATATAGTTTGCTAGTAGTAGAAGAAAGTAAGATTCCGAGCTCAACAACCCCTCTCCCCACCCCTCCAGACCTCCAAACAAATACAAAATACCTAGGTAACGTAATAGAACACCTGTTGCAATCAATAATTGCGCTAAGAATTCGAGCTCAACAACCCCTCTCCCCACCCCTCTAGACCTCCAAACAAATACAATAGAACACCTGTTGCAAAATACCTAGGTAACAGGTAAAATTTAATTACATGATCTTCCAGAATAAGCAGAGTGATATGTCAGACTCAATTTTCCAAATCATTACGATTTAGCAGAGCGTGGCGATTGTGGACTAAATTACGCATTAGAATTCCAGTAAGTTAAGTGGTATTATACCTCATTACCAACTGTTAATGTCTCAACTGTAGATATCAAAAATATTTCATTATCATGGTAATAGAGGCTAAACTTTACTTTACCGCTGACATAACGACGGGACTCAAACAAATCTTTTATTTGTGATTTGTTAAGAGGGTATTTTTTGTCGATAAAATACAACTTTGACCGATCAAGATCAATTGTAAGTTTGGTGTATTTTTGCTGACTAATCGGACAGTGAAAGTTTTTAAATTCCGCTAGCAACTTTTGATACAATTGTTCGAGATAATTAAAATACTCGCTGTTATCAGATCTGATGAGCGAAAGTTTTAACTTGTCACGGGTACCACTAAAGCATATGCCTGATGTTTCATTATTAATTTCAACTGTCAATGGTTTGCTGTCCATCATTAGATATTTGATTTTGCTACTGTAGCTATTTGTTACTGTCAAATTTTCAAACATTATTTTTAAAGTTTAGATAAAATTTTAGTTTGCAAAGATAATGTCAAGTATATCTCTATCATCATGACAATACCCAATTGCAAGTGTATCTACCCCATTTTCGCAATAACGTTTATCATCAAAATTGCTCAAACCGCGTTTGATAAGGACATCTGTTTCGAGCTTATGATGATTTGTCCGAATTGACATAGCTCTTATAAAACTAACACCACCATCAAGCGCGTACTTGTAGTCATCAAATTTTATAAACTTTTTATCAAAATCACGAGGCAGACCTTTTGCTTTTTTGTTATTTTATTATTGTCTAACAATACGGCATACATTTTACTACGTAATCCGATAAAGTATTTGATAGCTCTCGAGTTCATTTCATCTTTGAACTTACCAACAACCTTTTTATTTGTGTCGTCATGAAATTTACTGTCACATGGGTAATCAGAAAGATCAAACAGATATCTATTATCATGCATATCCTGATAGACGTCCTCGCATTCGATTTCATATACGAGCGAATTAGTATCAGTAAATAATAATCTACTAGCCGGCCATTGATTTTTAACAAAATTATAATGAAAATCATACATCAGCCACTTTGATAAATCTAACACTGAAGCTCCAACGTAGATCGGCTTGTTTAGTTTTAGATTTGTTTTTCTTCTTTGTATCGCAACAAGATTCTCATTAAAAATTTTCATGCTCACAAAATCATCGTCTGACACAAGTTTGTTTCTGCGATTGACATCATTGACTAGTTCGATATTTACGCGTTTCCTAATATTCTCCATCGTCTTACCAAAAACAGAATTGTTCATCAGTTTGAAAAAGTTTTTCTCAAAATCAGTTTTTGCCGCAGCTCTTCTTGTAGTGTTCGAGTTAATATAACCTCTCATCCACGGCGACTGATTAAATTTTAGTACGCGATGAACTTTTCTCAACACGAGACCAGCATCGACTGCTTGTTTTAAAGCTTCGTAATGCAAAACATAATTACGTTTTTGAAGCAAATTTGGTACTAGTTTCTTTACCATAGAATGTTGCCTTGGTAATGCTGACGCTTGTTGTTCTTCTGATAACAAACTATATTCTATAACCATCGATTCCGCGCAGAAAGGGTAATCGTTACTTAATTTGTGTAGCGAAGTTGGATAATCGAGATCAACTTCAACGAAATACGAAACATCGTCGGGTATCTTTTTTTCTGTCTCTGATAGAAATTGATCAGCCGTGATCCAATGAAATCCACCAAACGGCATTGGTTCTGCCATCGAATACCCGTACAAGTTATTACAATCTAGATAAACTATATACTTCGAAGGAAGGTCAGGATTATACTCTTTCAAATATTTGTTGTTTGCTTCAGCATATTTCTTCGTTATCACACTAATACCACCTCGGATACCTTTTTCGTTAAATTGAACATATCAACATCAGTCAGTAATTCCAACCTTACCTTACTAAACTTTAACAGAGCATCCCATGACAGTCCGGAGGCAGAATAATACCAACAAGGATCTAGTCCGTAATTATTATAACTCGCTTCTCGATAACTTACAAAAACATCTGCTAGTAATAACATGTCAGTTTTTAAATACAAATGATGATAATCACCAAACATCTCACAATCAAACTCTTTCCAGTATCTTGTGCATACTTGTGCATACTCGTCATCAGTGATATTTTCATTTTTAAGATGCGAATAAAATTTGTCTTTGTCAGGTAAAGATGTTTCACCAAATTTACTTCAATCGTCGAGATATTCGTATGTAAAAACTCCTTTTTTAGCTAGTAGATTAAATTTATCTCCAAAACAGTCTCTTAGGTTATTAAATTTACTACAACCTTTTACTAGCTCATCTAACGATGCTGCCATAAACTGCAGGCTGTCAATAAAACATAATTTACCTAGCGTAACTGACATATACTTTTCAAAATTATTTGGGATGCATTTGATGACATTATTGAGTTTTAGATGAGCTTTTATTTCAGGATCACCAAAAGCTTCTACGATGATGTGACTATCATATACTCGAAAATTGTGAAGAATAACCGGAATAAAATCTGGAGCGTGAAATTTTAAATTACACTGGTCATGAGCCGCTCCACGATACTGTCCGGTCAAATGGCAATGGTCACGTACTTTTTTCATGACATTGTCAGGGACAAAAGCTTTATCACAAATATAACAAATTTTCGCTTGCTCGTGATCGGATTCTTGTTGAGGTGTTAATTTTAACATTGGAGTTACTCTTTTCAAACGATAAGTTATATGATCAACTTCGCTGATCAATTGCTTGAGAAGCCAGACAGCTGGATTTTTACTACGATAGAGTTGGATTGGTTTAGATAATCTCGAATCAGCGCAACAAACTACCTTGTACGCTACTCCACATGGAACATGATTTTGAATTTTTCTTGTACTCGATTGGTTAGGATCCTTTTCTACGCCAAGTACAGGTTGAAGTAAGCATTCGAAATCGACGTATATGACGAAAGGAATTTTTAGTTTGTGATTATGATGGACAAACTGTAACACGCTATCTTTTTTAGATGGCATTGTTATTCTTTGTACGTCACTACAGTACTGCAAATGCTTTTGTAATGTTTCATTGTCTCTACAACCGTGCAAGCAGCGATAACAAAAGAACTTTTTGTTGTTATTTTTATTATACTGTCTTCCAACTAGTCTGTTAAAGTTTTTGATCCAAACGTAATGATTTTTATAAAACAGTAAATTGATAGTCGATTGTGAAGCTTTTTCTGAAATATACCTCGGATAGACATTTTCTTTTTCATCTAATCCGAAAACGTTAATCGCAACATTATTTTGCTTTTCAAACTTTGGTATTTGATTTTCTGCCACTGGAAAGTCAATACCAGCACAATTTAATCTTGACACGTGACTGATATACTTCTCAACACGATCAGCATTTTTTCTGCTGGAAATAGCGCGGAAAGAACAGCCCATTGGAAACATTTGCTATCGACGTTTTTTATGTTTATACAGCACTGTTTATTTTTTATTTTTAGTGGCAGGTCGATATACGAACTACCGCGTAATGCGTCATATTTCATCGTGTGAAACAAAATTTCCTTAATCATTTCAAACTTCCAACCCGAACCTAATTCGGTAAATTCTTCTATTTTTTTCCAAATTTCTTGGTGTATTTCATTAGATAGTGACAAAAGATCACTACCAAGTAAAATACGTCTAGATTTTGCGTTGATGTAAGGGTCTGCAATTTCCTTGTTAGTAGATTCTTCCGTCACAAGTAGTTTTGAAAATATAACGTGATATTGCACTAACAATCTTAGACCCTTGTGTTTTTCAAGCTCACGTTTTACAGTCGTCTGTAGCAGATGAAAGAGATTTGTTTCAGTAAAATTTACTAAAACATTTTGATTATCAAACTGATAACTATTATCAAAACCTGCAAAAGCAGTCGCTATTTTAACAGGTTCTCCAATAAGTCTCTTCTTGGCTATATCACGCAATTTCAACATCGCTATACTATAGTCTAATATCTAATTGATAATTTACCGCACACTGCGCATGCGCTAGAAAAACAATTAGAGATAAAAAATATCACCTATAATATAATGACAGTAAATCTGACAAGCGCACGTGAGCAATAGGAATATCACGTTTACCAAAAGTACAATCTGTACGCTGGAAATGTATTAGGTTCGGTTATTAACATCAAAACTGGAATATCTGTTGGTAAAGCAACGTCAGCGGGTTATACGATTAGTGTAAAGGGAGATAATACTGAAAGGATTACGATGTTTAGAAAAGATTTTATTTTCACGTTATTTTGCGATGACATTCCAGAGGGGAAACGAGTATATCATTATAACGGTAAAGTCACTGATGATAATATTGAAAATTTATCCTTACAAGACGAGTTTCAGCCGCATCCGGTCTTTGATTTATACGAGGCTAACGATCGCGGTATTATTAGAAACAGAAAAACAAAAAAAGTTCTTAGTTCTATGAACAATATGAGATATTTAATAGTAACTGTTAGAGGAACATCGACAGATCAAGTTTGTTATACTGGTCATAGGTTTATTTACGAGGTGTTCAACGGATCTATACCCAATGGTCTGGTTATTAATCATATCAATAACGTAAAAGCAGACAATCGATTGGAAAATCTGGAGCTAGTGACCCAACAGGAAAATGTGAGAAAAGGACGAGGTGGTGGTATTAATTTTAGATGCCCAATAAAACCTGTTATTTCGTTAAACCTTGAAACGGATGAGGAGATCAAATTCAAATTAATTACAGCTGCGGCGAAATATTATAATATAAATCCCAGAGCAGTAAAATTTGTAGCTGATGGAGCAACAAAATCAGCTTTTTCAAACAAATATGATGCTAGTATTATTTTTAGATATGATGATTAATAATATTTTGTAATTCGGTTTTAGGCAAACAATGATGAGCAAATGCTATAATATCATCGCAATCAATTTTCATCAAATTTTTTTGCTTCTGTTAGTAATATTTTATGAGAATCACCTTGCATTACAATAACGTCAACGGAATATGAACTATAACCTGACAGGCATTTTCTTATTGCTTCGGTCAGTTCGTGGTAATTTAATACCTTAACTTTTTGGTGATATTTTACCTTGTCAGTCATCTTATAACAACAAATTAGATAAAAAGTATATTATAATATGGATATGATGAAACGACTCGATCAACTATACGAAGAAGATAGATACTAGTGATATCAGCGATAAGATCTACACAATCTCTAATGATATGATAGACAAATCTGTTGGTTATAACGAAGATGATATTTTATATAACAACGAATCTGATGATGGTGAAATAGTCACTGTTACTGACAGATCTAATTACCGCAGACCAACCACTGGAAAATATAATGTCAAGTATTACATTGCTAAAAAAATTATAAAATTTGATTTTACCGTTACCGAACAGCAGGTATTTTTGCAGTTAATCAGACCTTTCTTAAACATTAAAATTTCAGGTCGACAGAAAAATATTAAATTTGATTTCATCTTCGTCAAGATTTTTAATCTAATGACGATCTCTGACGATCTCAGACAATATTTAATATCATTATGTAAACCAGTAAAAGGTGTATCTATCAAACGAAAGTATGAGGAAATTTATAATAGCATTATTTCACAGTCGATAAAATCGACCGGGTTGGAATCCAGCTGTTAAATTTATCGCTATACCCACGCCATTTGACTAAACTTTTATCTCCTTTTTTCCTAATCACTTTTTCGATAACGAAAACATCTTGTTCAGTTTTTTTGTAGTTCTTGTTCGTAAAAACTACCTACTATAGGTTCCCCTGCCAGATCTTTTAACGCGTACGTTACAGGTATTGTTAAGAGTACTTTATCAACAACAAATACTTCTTCGCTCCAGTTTGGAGTAAATCCTTTTTCAAATATCTTTTTAGTCAAAGAGATTCTAACTTTATCACCGACCTTAAATTTATGTCTGCGGTACATGTTTTCGTTTGCTAATATTGGATTTTTGATAGCGTCATTGGGTGACATTTTGATGGTTCGGTGTTTCGTATTATTATACTCATCAACGATTTGATAAAGGTCATCGATGTACCTGTTGGTGTTTTTAGCTGTCAGGTGTTTATGTATCAGCTCGTTTAACGTGCGATTAAATCTTTCAACAATAACGCTTTTCCCTTCATTTCCTGTAACGTATTTTTTAATATTATTTTGTTCTAAAAATTGCTCAAACTTTTTGTTGAAGAACTCTGATCTGTGATCAGTCCAAATTTTGTTTGGTTTTCATTCGGTACTCGTTATTATTTGTTTTAGCGCATCAGTGATTGACGTTCCTGTTTAATCTGAAACTGGCAAACTAAAAGCGTATTTGCTAAAAACATCTGTGACATTAAACAAATATTTCTTATTATCGTTAAACTGAGCCATATTGGATACATCCACCAAATCTATTGCCCAGATATCATCTACAGCGTTTGCAACAACTTTACGTCTCGGAAACTGTTTTTTAGGTCTGTGTAGTTCGACTGCAAGATCATCGTATACTTTTTTACCGAGTCCGAGTTTATATTTTGCTCCTATCATTCCCTGAACAAATCTTCTATCAAAACGTTCTCGTAGATTTGTTGGCTCCATATCATGTAATTCGTCTAACATTACTTTATCACAATCTGCTTTAGAGTCGTGATCACGATAACATATATCGTGACGCATTGCTATTGCATCCACTTGATTATAAGGCTCTTGTCCTGGCAATGGATTGTCGTTTTTATCTAGTTGTTGATCTAGCGGATTGTAAGGACCTGTATACCGATGACCTGGCAATGTCCAACCGCCTTTTGGTTTTGGTAATTTACCAATTAGTTTATGTATATCTATACCTAACCCTATTATTTCTCTGTTGTTACAACGTTGACAGTACGTAATGATTTTATCTTGTTCTATGCAAAGATCTTTGTCACAATCACAATTGCATTTCATTTTATTTTATTTTGTTTCATAAAATTAATCGTCGATCAAGATAACTCTATCAACGAATCAAAATAATTGTTATCGTGGACAGCAACCCAGTGGGTGCCAGAGCCATCATTGAAGTTTTCAATATTTACAACACAAGAACCGCCTGTTGGTACGTCATCGAGTTCATCCTTGGAAAATACTCCTCGAATTCCAACATCGTCCTTTAATTTTTCAATGATGTCAAAATTGCTCAATAACGTCTGGTCCCTGGTAGAGTTAATCCGCGTCCGATTCCTAGTAAGTTTGGCAGCAGACTTCCCGCTAGTCCCGCTAAAAGTGGAGCGAAAAGAATAATTCCTCCTTGTTTTGTTTGTTTGCTTTTTGTTGTTTTCTTTTTTTTCGATGATTTTGTGTTTTTCGGCGACTTTTTCGTTGGCATTTTATTTTATACTGTTACATAAAATTAACGATAGATTTGTTTGATACCACGACCTTCGACTGCTTTCTTCGTTGCGCCAGAGACTGCTCCTGACGCAGCCGCAAGTCCAAGTGTACCAAGTACTGGTAAAACTTTGCTAGCTATTACTGATAACGCTGGTCCAAAAAAAATCCACCTTCTTTTGACATTGCAGTTACCTGAGAAACAGATAATTTCAGCACAAAAGGTTTGTTGCGATCGAGTTTATTGATTTGTTGTTGCGTTAGCATGACTTTTACTGCAATTTTATTTGAAGTTTCCGGAGAGATCATCAAAGAAACAGAGCTGCGTTTAGCAACAGCTGCTGATTATTTTTCAACTTGACCAGATGTTAGGTATATTTCTCGAGTTGTGTATTTGGTTTTCATAATGTTATATCCAAGTTGTTAGATTAAACTTGTACTGTCATTCTGCCTTTGATTGAATCGATGGTCAGAAATCGATCACTAACCAATAGCGCGTATACGTTATACTGTTCACCTGGCACAGCGCCCAGTGTCCACGTGACCTCAATATCTGCAGTCGATCCCACAACACGCTCCAAATGTTTTGATACGTCAAAGTAAAAGATGGGATAGAGCGATCGAAACTCTTCTATTGATATTTGAGATCCACTGTCCGCGTTCTGATATTTTTGCATTGCTTCCATAAGATAAATGTACGGCCGAGAGATGTTTCTGATGGCGTCTACAGCAAAATTACATTCAATTGAACGTTCGGGATACTGTTTGGAATTTACTCTCACAAATATTCGTCTAACGTCTGGGTTATCGAATACGGAGTTGTTCATTTCCTGAATGTTACGACGTGCTTGTCGTTGAAATACGACGAACAAGTGTCGCGGTAGTTGTTCGCTGGGCGTGGTCGTTACACGCCACGTATAATCAGTCGCGTTGGGAATGGCTGTTTGATAAATCCTGTTCTGCTGGAAGTGTACTTTTTTGTCCAATTGGTCAGTAACGTTTCGAGCTCCATTGTTTTAGCTACAGATGGGACAACCCGAGGCATCCACAGTGCTAATCTTGTAATAGAAAACTGTCCCTCAGCCAGTCCACCGGCGTGTATTATACAATCGTTTTGATCAGCTCGATCTAATATAAGCGTATGTTTTATTCCTCGAAACACTTTGTTATAATAACGGCAAAATCCAAAGATTGTACTTAACGGCAGCATCATCGTTATTTGGCGAGATTCTGCGGCAAATGCTTTTCGTTTGGTAAATCCTTCGTTATATCTTATGTTACGTGCACTAATAACACCATTTATTAAATTTAACATCGCAACACCATCTGCGGCTGCACCTGGTGGAGTTATACCAAGATTATTACAAGCGGCAATAAGTGAAGCTCTTGTGGCGTTTATATCAGCAGCTGCACCTGGTGCGGCTATACCAAGATTGTTAGCATTATCAATAAGAAAATTTCTTACAATTACAAGATCTTCAGCGGCATCAGCTCCGTGTTCTTTTGCACCACTTGAAATAAACTCGCTCGACACAGTTGTCCCTAGTCCAGTATCTTTGAACCACATCATGTTTGTGGCTATTGATCTGGAATAGTCATCGCTAAACGAAACGATGTTTAGTATTGTACTCGCTATGGGTAAATGCACTGAAATATCTTCTACGGTTTGATTGGCCAGTTGGTATCGTGCACTCTTAAACAAACTCCAACCATTATCGACGAGAGCGATTTCTACATTAGCTGCAATATCACCACCTGCTGCAGTTAATATTCGGCCACGCACTTCTACCATTGCCTTATGGGGTAGTAGAAACACGTCCTCGTCTCTTGTGTTAAAAGTTCTAACTCCGATTTTATTCGGTTCGTTCGAGTTCTCATCGAGATATTCAAAGTATTCGAACTCTGTTACAGCATCGTCAGTATCAATTTCTTCTGCAAGATCGAGATAGTTTTTAGCTGACATTTATTTTATAATCGTTACACAAAATTAAAAGGCAGCAGGGGTCATCGGTTTTGTTTTCTTTACAAGTTTACGTACTATTTCTTCACCACTCGGCGACAATAATTTTTTTGTTGTAGCTATCATAGCTCGTTTTGTTTCTTTTGTTGGCGCAATATCTGATATTACTCGTTTTATTTCTGATGGGGAAGGTCCTTTAATCTTATCAGCAATATTTTGCCCTACTGCAGTGTCTGTTGAAGATGCCGCCCCTGTAGCGAAAGCTTTACCGGCGTCAAGTGCAATGGGCGCTACTTTACGCGCGATTCCTGGAATATTCTCTGCAATTGTTGTAAATATATTTCCAAAAAATCCACCAACGATTTTTCTTCGATAAACTTTTCTTCGTCTCATTTTATAAAATTATGTACACAAAATCACATGCCTAGGCAGTGCGTAGGTGTAAGTAATACTTGACTATCTCGTTGTTCACGTCTATTTGTCGTCCAGATTGGTCTGTGAGTTGCATTGTAATGCTTGTAATTTGATTCTCAGGTGTTATTGGATAGTAGATAATCTGTCGCGGATTGATTTGCATGAGAGAACCTGGTGGGACTTCTGGTGAGAAACTGTAGATCGTTTGCCCGCGGTTGCCTTTTGACGTATAAGATCCAGATGCGATAGAGCAATTGATGAGTATTGTATTTACGTCTGTGATATCTACTGGTAGTTCTCCATCAAATGTCAAAGATTTATCTTCACCGGTGGTATAGTATAAAACTCTAGTAAAACCTAACATCCTTCCAATACTTCTTTCTCCAAAGAGGACTTTCATATTTCTTTTCACTGTTATCCTAGCTCGTAAGGTGTTATAATTCGCCGCTAATTCGAAATTATCAGCATTCCCACCAGCTTTTGTTAGAAGCTCTTTTATTGTTCTATTTAGATCAGTAATGTTATAAGCTCCTTGTGGAATTTGTAGTTTGAATTGTATATCAATAAACTCTTTTTGTGATGTTGGAGATTGTTTAACATTAACGATTAAAATTTCATCATTAACCCCAGTTTTAATATTCGGCATGGCGTTCCAACAAGTACAAGAAATTAATCCAATCTCATACTGTTTTGCAGGATCTAGTTCTATTGGTGGGTTGTAATTTACTGTAAAATTCGCGCTGTTTCCTATTATTTGTGATGAATCAAGCAATAATGTTGTTTGCATTATACTAATATTTTAGATAAGATCGCGGTGTAAAATATCGTACTCGGATGATGTTAGTAATCCACTCGATCTTAGATGATCAAGTATATCAATAATTTCGTTATCAATCACTACACTTTCATTACCAGCTTCTTTAGAGGATATCAACAGCATTAGCCGATCGACTATGTCTGCGTTTGATGTAAATATGTTCACACCATCTCCTGTTTTTGCTTCTCTAATTTTTTTTTACACGAATTTTATCAAGTGTAATAAATTTTCTTTTAAATTCCACCCCATACCAAAACCTTTTGGTCTACCACTTTCTGCTGTTCTTCCAAATGTTGAAGCAATAACACTATACCTAATTCTATCATAAAGTGAAAACATATCATCAATTTCCGTGGCTGTGCTTATTTCTTCTTTAGCAGCAGCTCCATCTCTTATTATCTCATTTAATCTATAGATCAATGTTTTATATTCTCCATCATTCCACTTGTCTATATTATCAATATCTCTTATATTTTCTTTCTTTACAAATTCATCATACTCATCATCTTTTATCTCATAATTTGCTCTTTTTATAAAATAAAATCTTTGCTGTTCAACATCCATAAACTTTACAGTAGCCTCACCAACTCTTTTTTGCTCCTCTTTGATATCTTTTATTTCTCCTGATAGATTTGTTATAATATTTGTTATTCCTTGCGTTGTTAACTCTGTTAATCTTCTCTCAAGTTCTAGCGGATTGTTTATCAATCGATATGTTTCAGCCTGTCTAGCAGCAGGATCAGCTATATTTGCTGTAAGTGACTCAGCTAGTTTTCTTTTGTCTTCATCAGATCTAGTAATGATTTTTGCAGCAGCTGCTTCTTGTTGTTCTTTAACAATTCCAACCAAACCTTTTTCTTTCAGTTGTTTCAGTTCTTCTTCTGATAGTGGTTTAGTTTCAGGTTGTTTACCTAATATTGCTTCAGTTATTGGTCTGAAAATCGTAGCTGTTGTTTCTGTAGCAGTCAATTGTCCACGTCGAGCTTCTTACACCTTTTTCTTAAAGGCCGCTCGAGTTTTGAGAAACTTTTTTAGTAATTCTATTTTCTGTTGATGTTTGTCCATTATTTTTATACGCTTTACAAAATTATATCATAGAAACGTCTCAAGGCAACAACGAAACATCTTGGTTGGATCACGCGCTAGCTTGTCAAATAAAAAGAAACTATATCTATCTTTAGTTGCTCGATGATATAATTCGATAAATTTATCTTTTGTAACATCACCACATTGTTCGTTTGCAATATTTCTCACATCCACATTATCTAGTCCGGGAAATATTATGAAACAACCCGTATTTCGCCTAATAAACCTATCAACTTTATAAAAACCTTGGGCAAGATAAACAGAATTACATCTTTTATTACGTGATAGTGAAAAATATGATCTAATCTTGTTCATCTCCTCATTGTTTAGCGGAATATCATCAAAGACGATTATCTTATGCTCTGACGAATCGAGTTCATTCACTGGAACGAGTTCTTCTGGTTGTTTTATCAAAAATATATCATCACCAACGCCAAGTTCTTCACGAAGTTTATCACTGTACTCACTTAGTAACTCGTATTTGTCTTGTTGGGGGTTGATGGTGTAAATATCCACCTTATCATAGTTAAAGTTATTATTGAGTAAAAGATTTAATAACAAATTTGTTTTACCAGATCCAGTTCTCCCAACAATAAGATAATGACAGTCTAGAAGTTCATTGTTATGTTTATGCTTCACCAATCGCTCGGTGTCAAAGTTTATTATCTTCGCCATCGTATAATTGTATGTTATATTAAACCAACAATTTTGTGTATAACGATATGTATAATGAGATACTATACAAAATTTGGAACATTAGCAGTAGATTTATTAACAGAAGGTTACCAGGGTGACTTATCCAAGTATGCGACTCTTGATAAGCTCAAAAATGAAATCAACAATTTGTTAAACGTTGCAAGTGTAGATCCAAATGAAGTTGTAGTTTTCCAGGACAAACAAGGACGATTAAAGACGAGTAATGTACAACTGTCAGATGTACTTGTACGAAATCCTACTGCAGTTGCTAATAATATTGTTACTTTTAACAATCAAGGTAGGATAGAAGATTCGGGTAGGTCAGTTAACGATTATGTTAGAAAAGCAGGTGATTTATTTACGGGGAACATTGTTATGAACCAGAACAAGATCACATACCTTGGAAACCCAACTGTGGATAATGACGCTGCTACTAAGAAATATGTTGATGATCAGGAATCAAAGTACGTGTCGGTGCGTGGTAGTATAATGTACGCGTTTCCCAACATGAACAATAATGGCATTACTAACCTTAGAACACCAGAGTTTGATTTTGATGCTGTAACAAAGAAATATGTTGATGATATCAACAATGAAATCACCAAGTTCAAAACTGATTTTACTAATCACATCACCACGTTTTTAAATTTTCGCAGAAACATAAACAAAACCAATAACGAATTTTTTGGAAGTCCGCCGTCTGTTGATATTACACTCGATAATATTAACACAAAACTCAACGATATTATTAGTGGAATTCCTAGTATTGTTGAGAAAACGAGTATGATTAAAATTCCTCGCAAGCAGATTAAAAATATTGTCTATACTGTTGCTTCTGGAATGTCTACTTGGTCGCCGCAAAATAACACTCTCAAACATACTGCAGAGGTCACTGGTGTGTATAGATTGTCCGTGTTTAGCAGTGCAAAGTTTAATATATTTACCTTATTTCCATGGCGTCACTCGACTGATAATTTCTCTGGAACCGTGTCTATTGTGTTAAACAAAGATGTTGAAGAAACTTTTATGCTAATAGCAGATGACAAAAAATTAACTGCTGCGTTATATTGGTATTGTCTGGAATTTGTGGCTGAAACACCTCAACTAGTTACTTAATCAAGCCTGAGATTATGTGAACAAATATTATAATGAAAAAAGTATAGTTGATTTCAATCATATTTCAAAAGATATTCCAGGACAGGATGTTGACGCACTAATACAATACTACAAATATTATCATAAAAGACTTTGGTGCGTTAAAAAATGTTACAAATATTATAACAAGATCCTTCGAGTAATATCATATCTACCCTTGTTAATGACTAGTTCTGGTATAATTTCAAGTGGTATATCATTAAACCCGTTTTTGTTAATCATATCCGGTGTTGGTGTTTCTCTTACAGCAGCTTGTAAAAAAGTTGAACCTAAAATTTCGATAAAAAGGCACGGATGCTTAACATCAATTATAACTTACAAGAAACTATTGATCAGATCCGGTCTTACCTACGAGGAGTTAAATATAATATGGATGATTTATTACGTGAATTTCGTATTATTGACAATATGTTAACAGATATTATACCCATGAGGATCAGCAAATATGAGAAAGATTATCAAAAGAAGTATGATATAACATAAAATTTTATATAATACCACTTACCTTCCTGGAATTCTAATGCGTAATTTAGTCCACAATCGCCACGCTCTGCTAAATCGTAATGATTTGGAAAATTGAGTCTGACATATCATTGTGCTTATTCTGGAAGATCATGTGATTAAAGTTTACCTGTTACCTAGGTATTTTGCAACAGGTGTTCTATTGTATTTGTTTGGAGGTCTAGAGGGGTGGGGAGAGGAGTTGTTGAGCTCGGATTCTTAGCGCAATTATTGATTGCAACAGGTGTTCTATTACGTTACCTAGGTATTTTGTATTTGTTTGGAGGTCTGGAGGGGTGGGGAGAGGGGTTGTTGAGCTCGGAATCTTACTTTCTTCTACTACTTTGCTCGGGTCAAGTCAACTGGTATAGAAAACATCTCGTAATCATGGATTCAATGAGACTGTTTACAACTTTTCCACGAAAAAGTGTGTCCTATACGGACATTCACCACATATAACAGTATTGGATAAAACAAAGATAAGTAGCATTCGTATCGCGTTGTTGGACATTCATGTGGTGGAACGATTGCTGCATTCAGACGATGTGTTGAATTAGAGGTGTTGCTGATTGATTCTAGATTTATTGTCTTTGTATTCAGGTATTTTCTTTATTTGATTTGGAATGTTGTGGTTGGATGATGTTCTGTTATTTGGGAGAACGTCCTTTAACAACATTTGATTTCAAAAGAGAAATGAGTGTAATTCAACTTATAGGTTGACATTTAAACTAGGCTTCCTCAGTGATAGGGTGCAAGAGCTAAACCACGTGATAGCAGCAATATCATAGTTCTGATTTTAGTTTGCCATTTGAGTAATTTTACGAAAGGTAAATTGACCCTATTCGAACATGCGTAAGCATTACTGTTCAATTTTCGCCAATGTCCATTAGTCTACTCATTAGAAAGGTAACTTAAATGAAACTCACTATATTGTTGACAGTAATAGCAAGGAAAAAAAGTGCCAGACGTCAGATAAAGGAAAATTCCTATGGCCACAGCCAAGTAGTAATAAGAATACTGCGCAAGAGTTTTATGGGTGCAATTTTGACAATAAAATTCGCAGAAAGTAATATGTTCACATACTGATCTATCAAAACTAGTAAACCTCAAATACTAGTTTAAGTCAGCCAAGCGTATGATGGTAAATTATATAGCATACTAATAGATACGATGCTGAAGGACTTCACCTACTATGTTGTGCAAATTTTAATGCTAGAATAAGAAGGAAATAAAAGCGGTGCATACAAACTTGAAATAAGGTACAACCCTCTTCATCATATTTAATAGGGGCCCCGAGTCGAGTGGCCGAGTGGTCTAAAGCGCTTTCCGTTACGGATCACTGCCATCTCACCTCTGTCTGCCTGAATTCGGGTCTAAGATTCGGCAAATATGGATATGTGAGAAAGCTTGCCAGTACCTTCTCGTGGGTCGGTGGTCCTTTATGCTGATTTCCCAATTTCTTCCTCCACCAATAATATTGGCCGCCATGTATAGCTTATCATGTGCTGAAAAATGGCGTTAAGACTCACAACAACAACAACAATAACAACATTATATTTAATAATGGAACAGGCTACAGTGGTGTTCTTTTGTTATACACAAATACCCAAGAAACATACAGTTTGATACACAAAATGCTAACTTTTGTTTCATAATATTGGAAAATCTATCTTGTTTGTTGAGAAAATTATTGCATTTAAAATATTTCCTTGTCCCATTTGTTTTCTTTGTAAATCAATATCCAAATTACTGCATTGTTTTCAAGGCTTTTGAACTTTTGGTAGCTATATAAAAGAAAACATTTATTAAATATGTATGTATGTATGTATGTATGTATGTATGTATGTATGTATGTATGTATGTATGTATGTATGTATGTATGTATGTATGTATGTATGTATGTATGTATGTATGTATGTATGTATGTATGTATGTATGTATGTATGTATGTATGTATGTGTCGAATTTTAAAAACTCTTAGAAGCTTTGGTTAACGGGATTGTATCAATGTTAACTTAATTAAAGTAGAAAGGGCTAGAGATAGATGATTATTTTCATTTCATCTCTGAACGTCAAAAGGGAATTCTTTCTACCTGACGTAACATGACCGAGTCAGATGCTATAGTACAAGAGAATGACATAAGACCCTTTCCCAAAATTGACCGGGTAAAGGGCGGGAGCTGGCCATAGATGATTGTTCAAAGAAATGTTAATTACAGCATGATTAGTTGTTTAGTTGTCTGGTCAATCCAAAAATTCTACGTAACAGGTTTAGGAAACAGTCTATTCCGATTGGTTAATATGGATTTATGGGCGTAACTCTGTAAGAAATTAAAGGTTTTACTTTAGGAAAATTCTCCAGTCTTCAATCTTTCACCACGAAAGTTAAACGAGACTCCGGGAGGAGCGTGTAAGACGTTATTTCGTGATTTGGCAGTAAAGCGGGAGTTTTGTCTCAGCGAAGTGGACAAACTCTACATTTGAATTCGTAAAAAGTACGTTTTCGTTATTGAGTAAGGGGCCAGATAGTTGTCTCAGTTAGTTGACGGACTATACGCGAGGTTCGTGGAAACGAATAAAGAAAACGGCAAAAGGTACGCAATGCATGCATGTACGTACATACGTGCTTGAATGTATGTATGTATGTATGTATGTATGTATGTATGTATGTATGTATGTATGTATGTATGTATGTATGTATGTATGTATGTATGTATGTATGTATGTATGTATGTATGTATGTATGTATGTATGTATGTATGTATGTATGTATGTATGTATGTATGTATTATTTGCCGTTGGGTAGAAATGTAGGCATGTGGAAAGTTATCTAGGTAGAGGGATATTTATATCCTTCATTTGAGTAAAAATTGTTCAGTTAAACATAAGCTAAGAATTTTTGGGAAACTTGCAATTTAAGAACTGGTTTCAAAGATGAAATGTAGATTTATTTAAAAAAGGTTATTTTTCTCTATTTCTAAGGAAATGTTTGATTTTACCCTAATCATTCCATCAGAACAATATAGGATGACTCTACGAGGTAGTTCGGAAGTTTGATAACTTACAAATGTCAGGATGATTTTATCTTCAAAGCTTTGAGTGTTGCTACCTCACATGTTATTGCAACCAAAATAATGCTTTATAAATATCATGTATATTAAAATTTTAATCATTAATAAATTACATTGTTTCCGCTCTAAGAGGAACTGATTTGATGATTATTCTAAATATATGAGGAATATTGGGATTTTCTGCAATCGCTTGCTCTGTGTTGGACAAAATATTGCACTCGCTCCTTCTGTTTACAACATCTTAATCACAAAATCCTGATAAGGCCAGTACAACGAGGTAGCTACGTGATATTTAACCCATACTATCGAATATTTGTAAACACAACTATCTTACATGTCTGAAACGTGCACTCATTTCTTCATTCATGGTGGTCAAGAATGATTAATCAAGATTGATGCACCTGAAATTGTGTCGCACAGTCTCGATCTTATTGGTGTATTACACAGTCCTAACCAGTTTATTTAGATTTACCCAGAGTGTGTATCCCTGTCTTCTGCTTCCATTAGTGAAACATTAAAGACAAAGGTTGCATTACTTGCTGTACTGCAGTTTGTAATTAGAAACGCTGATGTTTTAGGACTCAGCTGAATCTGTGTGACCGCCTAAAATATCCTAGTGGTTAGAAAGTAAACCTCTGATGCGGAAGGTAGTGGGTTCGATCTCAAGCCGAATGATACCAAAGACTTATTAAAATTAATAGCTTCATCGGTTGATGCTCAGGATTAAGAGGTTAGGGTTATGACTGTTGTCAGGATAATGTGACTGGGTGGGGCATCATGCTACATATCTGCGGCATGATGGTCCAGTACTAGACATCACTATAAACTGCCACAATGCAGACATGGGTGTGATGTGACTGAACACTTGTTAAAGCGACGTTAAAAATTCAAATCACACACACACACACGTACACTGACTAATTTAGAATGACAGGCGTAGTCTCAGAAAGAAACAGATTATGAGCGTAAAACATTCATTACAAATACGAGTTAGATGCTTAAACAAGTTCGAAATGGTGCTGCTTTTAGTGTGTATAACGACAAATGTGCAAGCAAAATTTATTTTATTTAAAGCTATGCAGTTGTTATAAGATATTTTAGGTTCCAATGGGTGGAACATACTTCATGTGACATAAGGAAAACATATAATTGACATTAATGAACTCACAACGAATTCCTTAATGTCTGGTTTGATATAGCCAGAATAATATTTTTCAAAACGTATTTATGCTTGAGCAGTTAACAAAAGGGATAATAGGAACAATACTATTTGAATAGTGTACCAAACATTCCTATGCTTAGAAGACAAAAGTAATTTCTATGCATTAGATGGTATGCTTCACTTCATAAAAGTACCTTATATATTACACAAAATTATAAAATTAAAAGCTGAAAAAGATAAAACAACAAATATAAATTAATTTCAAAATTATTAAAAGTGTTAAATTATTAAAGACATAAGCAATCAAAGCTCTATTAATTATTTTGTTATAGCCCTCTAATTACACGGCTGGTAATGAGGGTTACCGTTGTAACTTGATTTGAAACCTGTATGATTTTCCACGTAGTCAAGGACGACGTCACCTAGCAAATTTGGCATGAAATGATTTAATGCAAGTAGATGGAGAGAATTAAAGTAAATGAACAGGAACGAAAATATAAACGGGTCTTTTTATTATTTAGTTTACGCAATAGACATGCCATCAGTGCAGTAACTTGGTCTGTGTTGCTGTACTGCGTTTCGTTCCAAAGCAAAAGTACATCCGATCAAGCTAGAGCTGATTTTCTAACGACAACAAACGATATACGATACAAGCAAGGAGCCCAAGTTATTGCATCATGTCATGTGCTGCTATCTATGGCATATATATATAGTGTACTTTACGAGACGGGCATGGATAATTGTGTTGTAGTACATTTATCTTTTTTAAAAGAGAAGCATGAAGAATTCCTTTTTTATGTAAATAAAATTTCACCCCTTTAACTGATCACATCTGGTGCAATTGGAAACGGTTCTGACATAGAACTTGGTCCTGGTTATCTTATTGCGCCTCATTCCATAGATGAAAGTCATCCGATCATGTTCGATCTGATACTTTTCCAGCATCAAATAATATGCGATACAAGCGCCTAGACGATGTTATTGTATTTATGTCTATAATACATATAACGTATCTGATACAGATGCACGACAAATTTTCACAATGACATTATATCTATTTCATTGCTCTCACATGACATAGAATAGGGTTCTGACACTGAGCGCTGACATTAGTCTTTTTTAACAATGTTTCATGGCCGTATCAATTATGGTTCTAAAACAAAATAAAAGATCAAGGGAAACATCTAATGACAGTGAAATATTTGTATGTATAACAAGCAGGTTTAAAATCACTAAAATAAAAAAAAATACGAATGGTGTATTTTTAAATACTTATGTCTGTCATTCATTCAATTTTCAGCATATAGTTGGAGCCATGTTAGTGACGTAATTTTATGTTTGGATCAGGAACAGTTAGAAGCTTGGATCAAAGTCAGTCCTTCTTTCTTTAAAATATGTTTGGTTTTAATACGTATGACATAACCTTTGTTTGGCAACACAAAATTTCAAGTCGATAAATTACTACTTTTATCACTCAATATTCCTTGTATGTTCACACTGTAATAAGTAAACCATTTTAATATTTATATTTACATTTTAATACTTGTATTTAAATTCTAGTAACGCAGACCGCTCTGGTTGCCTAGTGGATAGGGCATCCGCCTCGGATGCGGGAGGTCGTGGGTAAAATTCCCGGCTGAGTCATATCAAAGACTTACAAAACTGGTACTAACAGTTGCCTATCCAGTCGCTCTGCATTACGAGGTTTGTATTAGGACTGGTTGGCCTGGTATCACGATAATGTGAATGGGTGGGCATAATGCTACATGTCTGCGGCATGATGACCCAGTGCTAGATATCACTATAAACTGCCCAATTGCAGACATTGTAGCGATATGACCGATAAAACAGTTAAAGTTACGTTAAAAATTCAAATTACACACACACACACAAATTCTAGTTACATATCTTCGAGCAAATATTCGCACTTTGCATTTAAACGTGAACAAATGAGAGCCAATTGTAGGGCTATATTGTGGTAACGGTCATAGTAGGGCAGACGGGCTATAATAACAACAATGCTGTTTGTAGCAATGGTCATAGTAGGGCAGACTGGTTATAATAACAGCAGGTCTGTTTGTAGCAATGGTCAGAGTAGGGCAGACTGGTTATGATAACAGCAGGGCTGTTTGTAGTAATAGTAATAGTAGACTAAGCATAGATCATTTCTACCAGGAATCGGGAAAATTTACTGTTTATGATGTTCCTCTCTCTCTCTCTCTCTCTCTCTCTCTCTCTCTCTCTCTCTCTCTCTCTCTCTCTCTCTCTCTCTCTCTCTCTCTCTCTCGTACGAAACTAGTAACTAACTAGCCTAAGCGCTTTCGACTCTTAATGAGTCTTTTTCAAAGGCATATAAAAAACATATAAACGACAAACAAATAAACACAAAAACGTTGTTTGTAAACCTCTACAACGTTTTCAGTTTCCGCAACTAGTCTATACAAGCTGGTTGTATTTATAGTTTTAGCACATGTGAAGACAGCCATGTAGAGGTTTACAAACACAACGTTTTTGTGTTTATTTGTTTGTCGTATACATGTTTTGTATTTGCCTTTGAAAAAGACTCATTAGGAGTCGAAAGCGCTTAGGCTAGTTAGTTACTAGTTTCGTACTGTTCGTCGTCAGTTTATTGCATCTATTTTAATTAATCCCTGACACACGTGATCCCTTGGTGGATCCAGTACGCTTGAAAGGGTTGTTATTCGCCATATGATTTGTATTCGTTATATATATATATATATATATATATATATATATATATATATATATATATATATATATATATATATATATATATATATATATATATATATGGAATTTTTAATTCAAATGATTTACTAATGTACCGTGTTATGTTTGAGTGCATATTATCAATTACATTTGTAGTTTTAACTTGCATGCGAGTTCATTAATCTGCACAGATCCAATCGTGATTAAGGTTTTACTCGAATCCAGACGTTACTGGAAAATGAAATGACCAATCAAAAGGCTGAAAAATGAAATGAAAGGCTGTGTTTGTTGATGCAGAGCAAGACTATCAAGTCTGGAGCAACATTTATTACTCCTAATGTTGGATAAAAATTTATGACGAAAGGACACGAAAGAACACGATCTTAGGTATTACGCAAGGAAATTATTACAATCGATACGTCCTTGGGGAATATGTGTATGTAGATAGGTAGTAAAACTCTGCTAATAGAACCGCTAGAGAAAACCTTATGTAAGTGGTTGTAGTTCATTTGCTTTAATACCAGATTTCCGCCTTTCGCGATCATGTATGTACGAAAGTGTTTGTGCGCATGTATTCATGTGTGTATCTTTACAGATACCGTAGTTAGATTTTCAGACATCAAGAGATATCGTATCCTAAATAATTGTGTAGTAGTCAATTTTGTGGTGATGAAAACTAAGAATCATTGAACGCTTTGTGAAAAATTGACCTCTATTTGTAGATCGTTGTACGTTCAACGTATTTGTGCACATTTTGACGCGATTATGTATTGTGGTACGAGATAATAAGCAACTTATCTGCATTCGCCTGCACCTGGAACAAACTGGCAACCCATTATTGTAGGCCAGTAACTAACAACATCATTGTCTCAAGCTACTTTAGAACCCACCCCATTGATCTGCTATGATTGCAAGGTAACTTCAAATCTGAGCGATACATCAAAACTACGGAAATTTTTTTCAAGAAATAGGATGACGATATTCGGTCTTATGAAACGAGTGTAACGCAGTTTTTGTCAGCGAACTTGTTTACATCTGTATACACACCTGTGTACAAGAATACGTTTGCAATATTGACGTAAACATTAAAGGCCATTCACACTCAAAGCCAAAATCAAACAATAGATGTGCACCCAACGCTGGCTCCTCACATTTCGCCTTGAAAGAGGATGAGAGAACAGATAGCATGTAAAACATTGGCTGTCCACGGCGGTCATAACAATACATTGGTGTACTGATTCAATGCATAAATTAACTAACTTTTATTATTTAGGAATTTTGTTATACTGAGAAATATCAAGCCATGGCTGTCGAGTAATTATCCATTAAAGTTCCATTTCTTTTTTTAAAGATTTGTCATCTGCAAATAATGCATGTAAGGGGAGGATTTCGCGCTTCATCATGAAGAGTTGCATAGATTTTCATTAACGTTTAAAAAATCAATTTCTTGTTTTTTTCCGCTATCTTTGTAGTGGTTGTCTCTTATTTCCAATGTGGTCTGATATATTTTTTAAATATTCCATATTTTACACGATGTATGTATGCATGTATGGACGTACGTTCGTATGTGTGTGTATATGTATGTATGTAATTTTGACAGAATAACATGCACCAAGAAAGAAAGATAAACAATATGAACAAATTTAGTGAACCGGCCTTTCTGCAAACGGTTGCTTTTATTTTCTCACCGGTTTCAGTATTTTAAGAAATGCAACGAATAAAATTATATAAAAATAAATAATATATATGTACAGGGCATTGACATTATTATTTCACTCTTTGGAAACACACCTTGTAGAATGTACATTTACACGGATGGATTTAACGTCGGTTAAAGCACAAACATTCCATATTCATCTCTTCCTTGCTATTATTTCCAGGGTATTTTCCGAATATATATATATATATATATATATATATATATATATATATAATGATTGACTAGATTACTCGGGGTAGTGATGCAAAGAATTAGGAACTGATTTAAACAATCCACTTGATGTAGATTAAAGATTTACTGTATCCAACTCTTCTGTGTATATATATATATATAATGTATGATAATTACCAATTTATATAATACATGTATAATACCAAATTACAACTCTAGAACGATTCAGAATTATATTTTCCTGGCATTAATACAGCCTTCCAAGCAATGATAAAAGAATGGTATTCAGATAATCCCGTTTATATGGGATGCTATTCACTGTATTGATTAGACTTTATATTGTCATTCAATACGTGTTCTTTTAATTAACTCCAAGGCCCGCTAAACCTTATCGTTTATCAAAAGGCTTCAGGACTCATGGAGATAAAATACTGATTTACACATTAGTCATTGAATATGATACTCGGTATGAATTTGTAAAGTTGTTAATAAGACTGCTATCAACGTGTTACAATGCAGTCATTTTTGTGTTCTCGACTCGTACATATGAACGGTACCCTTCCTGTTATTCACCTTGTTCGTTATCATTATTTTACACGTACAGGTATATCAAGTATGCATCATTTATACACCAACTATAACACATGTAATGGAATGCTAATAACTATAGCTTTAAAAACGCAAAACAAAAATTGTCGCAAAATATTTACATACGCAAACACAACCTCAAATTTTAATTAATATTTTGTGCGTACAGAAAAAAAAACTTAAAAATGCTAATTATGCCGCCAATGGATAGACAATGTGTGGGGAAAATCATTGTCTAAAGGCAGCAGATGCAGCGAACATGATTAATGAACACATTAGTTATCACAATATGACAGGTTGTAATGCCCATTTTTCTTGTTTAATTTGAACAGAATGCATAATATATAAACTAGCAACATTCAATGCTTTACCTTTAATTGTATAATTCATAATCTATGAAAGGAAATGTTTATTAAGTCCTTCATATACGAAGCAATCCATGACATAATTGATAAAAAAAAAAGCCTGAAATAAAGACACGTGCAGTGTATCATTAAAACTAATTAAAACAAACAAATTGAAAATAATTAGGAAATAGGGTCTTATCCATTTGAGACATAAAGCGGGGCATTTCATTAATTATCTACCTTGCATGCTGCATACTGGAAAGATCCAAAATGTTTCATTGCATGTAAATGCAAAATGATTTACATAATGATAATGCGGTCAGTGTAAAATACGAGTATTAAATCTACAATAGATTTTAAATGGAATTATCACAGATTTATCATGTTCATGTGATCTTACAAAACAAATTTTAATAGTAAAATTCATCCGTTCTATAGCAATATCAATAAAAATATAAATCAAAATTAGCATCTTTATATCTAGCGTCTTGGATCGATTTATCAGATAATCGGAGCAATTTCTAAACCTGATCATATCAGCCCGTCAGAACGTTTAAATGCAGAGCTCATTTTGTAATCCTTTCTGATTTAGATTGCAAAGCATTTTGTTCCATTATAACCACCCTGCAAAACTAATTCTTTCAAATGTTCACTTTTTATGACAAAATAAAAAGGTCCATCTAACATTAATAGCTGCATATTGTTAGTTAATACTGTTCATTGGCATTTCCTGGTTTCCCACACATATGCTTCTTCCTCGTTACATCAAAAAATGCAAAACTCAGACAGTGGAACGCCTCCCTTTCGCTGCTAGTGGAAGAATATTTGGCATTTTAACTCAAAACTCTACTTCTAGTTGACTGATTTCATACAATCTTCATGAAAATTGCCATAAATGCTGCGCTTAGTAACCCTGATGCTGGTACAGTCACAAACCATGCCAAGATAATGTTCCTGAAGAGTGTCCAGTCTACGGATTGTTTGGAACGCACAAAACCTACGCACACTACTGATCCCACCTTGCAATGCGTAGTGCTTATTGGAATACCGACATTAGAGGCAACTAGAACTGTAAGTGCTGACCCAAGTTCAATGCAGAACCCACTGCAAATACAAAAGGATAAGTAATACTTAATACGAGAAAGCATGGTAAAAGTGCTTTTGAGAATCGTCGATGTAACTGAGCATATTTATTATAAAATTATATTACACGCGAAAACACTACCTTAACACAAGTATCTCTCGAGAGCTAACTCTCTACCGGGCGAAAGGGATTTCCAAAACATCAAATACAAAATCTTTTCTTGAGCTGCCAAGTCTTGAAACCAGCTCGAATAGTTTTTAGCAATAAAAATTTTTAATATTGGTTGTTGTGGTAAACAAAATGGACGTCAGATTGGCGCCATTTTCATTTCGGACAAAGTAGACGTCCTGTGAAGACTTTGGGTGAATCTCATCCATCAAAGAGAGTATTGAAGAGCTTGCAAAAACTGCCTTCGTTGCCACAAGGCTGACGTCATTATCGTTTAAGAAGAAAAAAGTATTATAAGAAGTCTATTGGCGAAAGGAAGATATAAGAGACGAGACAGCTGCCATTGCGGATATGTTCAGGGCAGGATGAGTCATTTTTATAAGGAACCAATTGATACCACAATAATTCTTTTGATGAAAATCCCATGCTAAAAGGACTTTCCATAAGAAGATTAGCATAAGCAAGATTTTTCGGGATGACATTATAAATGTCTTCAAATCTCCAAATATATCCCATATACAAAACACGTCTTTTAATGAAACGATATGAGCATCCATTCAGTAGAAGTTTACTGTAAGCTTCAGGCTCCCGATTGTATCCACCATATTAGATAACAGATCGCCACGATTTTCATTCAAGACCAGCTACTCATAATAACAAGTCTTCTGGTGAAAACACATTGCCAATAATACATTCATTCAGAAGAAGTAATGAGAATAAGATTTTTAATATAACTGCCATACTGGATTTCAGATTGGCGCCATTTTCATTTAGTTCCAACTAGAGATCATTATAGTAACACTGGCAAAAATTACAGGTGTACAATCGACGCCCCTTTCATTCATGACCACGTAGATATCAAAATAAATCTTTTAGCAAAACTCTTAGTTGACAGGACCATTTATCCAGGACGAGTTGTGATCATAACAATAAAAGATTCTCAAAATGTTTTATGTGTTGACCATATCGGACCTCAAATCACATTTTCGTTTAGGGCCAACTAAACACCACAGGACGTCATTTAGTGGAAACCTATGTAGATACGATCATTCATTCAGAACGAGCTGACAGAACAATAAAACGTTTCTCTAGATAACTTGTGTGGTGTCCTAATTGGAGGAAAAATCTGCATAATTTTCATTCAGAGCTAAACACCACAAAGTGTCTTTTAGTGAAAGAGATTCCAAAATCCGATGTAAGAGGATTAACAATAAAATTTGTGGCAACAACACTTGGTGTCACTGGTGTCAGAACAGCACCATTTTTGTGGCGGTAATAGAAGTTCAAGTTTTATTGGCAAATCTGCAAATAGTTTAGGTGTAGCGATAACAAACGTTTGGTAACGGACGGAGTGATGAGGGATGAGGAATTGAAGAAATACTGTCCTACAAGTTATTTTGGTCTTTGACCACTGGAGCTAAACTACATGCTAGTGTTATGTATCCACACATAAATGTGCGTACTGAGTATATAAAAGATAGAGGTTTTTAATATAATATTGTATTTGATGACCTTAACTTTCTGATCATATTTAAAAGCATAATCATTCATATTAGTAAAGACTTAACATCAAATTTGCTAAATAAAATCTCAAGGTTCACGAACATGATATAATAATTAATAGAATAATGACTCGATCATGTATAACTTTTGCTAAAGGTATCTTTCCTCACCTGGAAGGTGTGATTTTCGTGAGATCTTCTCCCATTGTTTTCATGACTTTGCTTCCCCAAACCCATAGACCCAAAGAAATCCCAACTCCACCGTACACAAGGATCCAGATTGGAACTGGAACTTTCTGAGCGACATTGCCAGTGGTTGCGGTAACCCAAAGGGCAACAACTGGACCGATGCAATTGCTGGAACATAAAGTAAACAATTTTCTATATAGCAGAAAAAATTCCACAGCAACAAACATGATCACTTAGATTTAAATTCCAGTTAATTTGCTTCGCATTTTATAATATCCTGATATAGCCCAAGACAATGTCTACATGGTTATATACCAAAGAATGAGGCCTGCCAAGGGTACATGTCCTTTATGCATTTAGTTATAAGATCATTTTAAAGCATTCAGACATATGTTTCATATCGCTTCGTCAGGGTATGTGTGACTGCACTGCTGATGAAAATTTCCCATGCACTGCTGGCGAAAATTTGTTATGTTCACAGTAGGCCACATTGCTTAATTAGTTACATCAATTACTTAAATGTTGCATAGCTACTAACACTAACATGTAGGTTATAAAAGCTTTTATAATCATATTTTGAAACTAAGCTTTTCAATAAGATTAATCAAAATATTTACATTGCAGAATATGACAACAAATTCTCTATGATAATAGCAAGTTTTGCTGCCTGTATGTGTGGAGATTTGTTTCTAAATAAAGGGTCTTTACTCTTGTCAAATCATGGAATCTTGAAGTACAAATTGATTTCCCTGCATTAAATATGCAAGCAATAAAATTACAAAAGTGGCTGCTTTAAATACAAACTATATAGACGGTGACATTTAAATCAGAAACTTAGAACATACTTTTACCATTCTTTTTATCTGTATGACCAACGAATGAATGCTTGAGATAGATATTTACCTGACGTCGTTTCCTCCATGGGCAAATGACCCAAACACTGCTGTGAGGATTTGAAGAAATGAGAACAATTTTGCAGTTTCAGGTTTGTCATGAACCAGTTGTCTGGCATGTCTTCTTTCAGCCTGGAGATGAAAAGCGAATAATCATTTGCCTTGTATTATATATTGATTTAGCTACTTAAGTAAATCTGGATTTAACATATTTTAGATCCTGTGAGATTAATCTTCAAACTGAAATGACGAAGACTATGAATACAAATGCCTTGAAAGAACACTATAAATATCATCGGACTCAATTGCACACCATTCTAGATCTGCCTTTGATCTGAACCAAATGTAAAACGTTGAAACATGTCATATATATATACTTTGAGCATGCTACATTTCGATGTGCAACACGTTTGAATATTTGAGAGAGGGTGTTCATTTCAAGAAATATTTAAACAAAGATATACATGTATTCTTTGCTACTAAATCCCAACCGATATTTATAACGGTTTGCCGCGTTTTCACTTTATTGCCAAGATAATATGGCTGGATCCAATTTATTTTCTATAAGATCAAATAAGTTTGAAAAGTGACTGGGAATAGTTTGACCATTTCAGGGATAATATAGACGTTTTAAGTATCAGCAAAACTTACAGATATGCCTGTTTCAAGACTGTTCGCTGAAATGTCAGTGGTGCTGCTTTCAAACGAACCTGTAAAAATATACAAAACATGGATAGAATCCAAACTATAAACTTTTGAGAGGATCACCTCAATTTAGCATATTTCACGAAAGCGGTATTTAATGACACAATTTGTCTACAAAATGATTGCAGATATCTAAAAAAACCAAGAATCATAATAAACTTACGTGCGAGATAACCGCGTTCGTGTCCAAACAGTTCTACGTTATTTTATGTAAACAGTCGACGAATTTTGAATGTCTAAATATCTGCAATCCTCGGACACTTCTGTATACGTAAATAGACTTAACGTAAAGTAGATAAAATGGATACAACGTCTCAAGGGAATGGAATGAAATACAAAGAATGAAAAACGTGCAAAAACATGCAAAAGACCAAAGGAATCTCCAGTACATATAACAAAACTAAGCCACACGAGCTCATCTATAATATCAACTTACCAGTAACATTGTTTGTATATGTATTTTCTTTTATCAATGGAGTCTGAGTGTCATCAACTTTAATATCAATAGGTAACAAAGGCATCGAGGAAGACACGCTAGCTGTTCCGAATGATGAAGCCATGCTTAAACCACCAGGTGTTTTTGTACCCAGAACCATCTGCTCCTGAAATAGGTGAGGTAATGTATCAAACTGACATGAAAGATGAAGGAATACTATGTTCACATTAATATACGCACACTCAATGGATAGGCTTCTTAATGATACCAATGCGACACATTAAATTAAATTAAGTTTCTTAAATTAAATTATATTAAGTTTGTAAATAGGAAACATTTTGTCCCTTAATACTCACAATGTTGAGAAATTATATAGAATTCTGCTGTATATAGAATCATAAGATTCGAACTATTTACCTAATAAAGTTTGGTAGCAGTTTGAGACAAAATATGTTGCTTACCTTTGAAACTTCCTTAACGTGTAGAGAGGGTGTAGTTTCCCTGGAGTCTCCTTTATTTTCTGTTGAAAACGATTCAAAATGTTCTCTGATTAATCAAGCATGTAATAAGCATAACACATTTAAATTCACGTCTTCTCTTTATCTCAGCTTTCAGACCAAGCCACAAAACACTAAACCGGCATCTTCTCTTTATCTCAGCTTTCAGACCAAACCTCAAAACACTAAGCCAACGTCTTTCTCCTAGTCAATTTTAAATCTGTGTAAATTTGTTGGCAATGTTCCAACTTTAACATTTATTCTTCTTCAATTAAACAAATATGTATACCTATATATTCATAACTTCCTTCTACCTCGCTTATTTAGATCTTGGAAACATAATTGCCATCATTATTGTCGAATTTACATGCACAAAATGTCTGTTTATATTTCTCTTACATGAATTCTAAAATTTAGAAGTAATATGGTACAATCACGCTAGACAAAATTGTTTTCGATTGCATTTTATAAAGCATATCTACGAGTTTGATAAGATACATTTCAATGAAGAGATTTGCTTGTTCCTTGTAATGTGAATATCTTGAAAAATGTTCATTAGACGATCATCTAAGCTTTACGTTTTTAAAGATGTTTGTCTTACATTTCAATATCTTTGTTATCATGAATCGTACCATTATTGTTCTTCTCTTCATTCTCCATGCTGCACTTGTTTAATACCACGACAACCTCTTCCCCAATTGGACTTTCAGAACTGGGTTCTTCACATTCCGATATAGCTCTCAAGCCCCTTCGAAGTGCTGTTGATTAAAAGGGAGTGTTAATGGAGTGCTAATATTTTCTAAGAAATATATATGGTCATACATATACACAGACATACGTACATACTAAATTCTACAGCCTCTTTGGTAGTAACACACATAACTCGATTTAGAATAAATATATTTTCATAATAAAGGATTTAAGGACTTGTTGACTATAATAACTAGAGTGGCATACCTGTGGTTATAATTACTAGAATGAAAGTACCTGTGATTATAATGACCAGTGACTATACCTGTGGTGAAATTAACTCCGCCCTCCTCCTCATCTTTTTGCTTGGCTAGGACCTCGCATTCTGGATTATCTTTCAACAGTTGTGCTGAAAAAAGTAACAAAATTAATGCTTTATTAATTCCGCAAGGTATATATTTAGATTGCAACATTTAGCAACAAAGTTGTAGTTGCTCGTCAACATTCAATTTAATTACAGATATTTACTGCATGAATAATCTTGACAAATAAAACTTTAATTTTGGAACTATTGTAGAGCCAGTCGTAAAAGAAAATATTTTTTAAAAACGTTTGTTGATCTAAATCTTACGAAAAATATCTCTTATCCGATACTTAACAGAAAAACTACCATAATTTGCGATTTTCTTTTTCATTTATAAAATTAGTTTCTGGGAAACTTACCTTGGATAGTTCTTCGCTGGTATGGAACAAGAACCAGTCGGACCACGATAGCAACGATGATAGTAGGACCAAATGTCAGTATGAAAACTCCATAGAGTGGAATTTTGTTAAAATGAAGTACTGGAAATATAAATCAAAACCATTTTAATCGCTTAACACAAATGGACAATATGTTTTGCACGGAATATTAATTATAATTCAAATTTTTTGACACATCTCGGCATCTGATACGAGTCTTATCATTAATAAATCATGGAATTAATTAAATTCAATAAAAACTAAACTGATACCATTAAAAGGCCAAAATGTATATGATGGACACTTGAAACTTTCAAAGTTAAAAACGTCGAAACAGAAAAAAAAGCAGTGTTTACTTGAATTGATAAATGCATTAATTATTATGAATACATATTTCAGGACATTTTATTCAAATATACATTAGAAAATAATGATTACATTAGCAAATAATAATTACATTCTGAGCCTTCGTAAAAGACGGAGAAAAGGTTGACAGCGAGAGTCACTGCATAGAACAATGGCAGCAACTTCAGCCCATTCGATAGCGGTTGATCCTTCTTCAGCACAAAGTGGTTAACAAACAGAAACAGACCAGCCGAGACAAGTCCAGCAGAAATTGGAGAAACAAACCAGGATCCAACTGTGATTGAAAAATAAAATGAATGTAAATTAGATTTGCAGAAAGAGATGGTTTCCTGGCACCGTTAGGGATATTGAGCATTAATGCATGCAAATCGCTATCAAACTTATTGTCGTTTCCTCGACTTCATCAATGAATTTGAATTTGCTGCAATGAAAATAGAAATTTCTTGATGCATGAAAATACATTTAGGCATTTTGATTCACACCTTCTTATGCGACTTGCCTTTGATCATATTTTAGAACCAAATAGATACATGCGTGAATAATAAGGTATATTTCTCTTAATATCCATTTTCTTCCTTACCTATCATCCCGAGCTTTGCCCATTGTACGCCCTGGAGTCCATGTGCTACGAGAGAGAATCCAATTGTTGCACCCACAATACTGTGCGTTCCGGAAACCGGTAATTTGAAAAAGGTTGCCACAAGCAGCCATATACAGGACCCTGAAAGCACAGGAGTCGGGTCTGAGTATATGACTTAAGATTTGTAGAAATTGAGTGTGTCTTGTGACACACTGATAGATTTGAAGTTTTGGGCTGAAATGGAAAAGAAACACCTGCCTGTTTATAAACTGTATAAATATGGTGTATGTACAATATGGGTTAATTAATGGTGTACTTTTATGCCTCTCCCGTAATAATCATGCTTTTAAAATAATATCGTTTAGGACAAGTATATTAGAAGAAGACTACTACACTATTACATACAAATAAACTATAATATAACTAATATTTTCAAAGTAAATCAAATATATTTTCAGTCGAAGCAATAAACCATAAGATAACTATGAGCATTCAATGTTTGGAAAATAATTAATATGCAATTAACTAATTAAGGGTTGGTGACCATTTTGTACTTTTTGTGCTAACCTGATAGAGCCGCCACGTTTCCAGCCATAAATACTTGCTCCGTATCATTAAAGGCATCCACGGTAATGATTCCTTTCCTTATTGTGTCAGAAACTCGAGCACCTGTAAACAAAACGAGTCATTTTATTAGAATCTCCTTGTGTACAGGAAGACAAACTGCAACATCCGCCAACGTCATTACTGTTACTGTAATAACTTTTGTAAGCTATTGATGAAAATTTGTTTATTGTAACACACAAGTATTATTTAGGAATAGTTTGCAATTTAGTATATAATTTGATTTAAAATATAGAAATAAGTAGTTTTAAAGAAAAGAACGTGCAACGGAAATAGGAGGAGGATTCGACGTGATATTTAGAATCAGCAATATATGTTTACAAGAAACAAAATCATTTAATCGAAATAATCTAATATATCTAAATCGTACAGTGCAAAATGAACAATAATATATCCCTGAGAAAAACTATAAATGATTTAAAATTTTCTTACCAATCAGGACAGCGCCCAGTATCTCAAATATCGTAGCCAGTATGCAGGCTTTACGCCACGTCAGGACCTTTGAACCCACCGATGTACCAAAGGAGTTTGCCACATCGTTGGCGCCAATGCCAAATGCCAGGATGAAAGCGATTATAAAGCCAACAATGATCATCCAAAGGCATTCTTCTGGGATCATAATCATGTCTGAAGAGTTTTGAAATTCTGACGTAAATAGTCAGGTCAACAAGTTACAGTTAAGGTTTATATTCACTCTGCAAAGGGAAGAAAAAGAACTATAACTGTTAAAGCCGACACGTGCATGTGTAAAACATTCACTCGTGCATGTCTTATAGAGTCGATATTTGTTTAAAAATTAAACTTGGGGGAAAAATAAAGGAAGATATTTTCATTAAATGTATTGATATTTTATAACAGTTATTCTGAGATATCAAGCCATGAATATTAACAATGGCACTAAAAGGGTGTACCTTAAGATATTTATATATTCATAGCAACAGCGGGATTGATGAAATTCTACCGCAATGACGTCAGTACGAGTTCAATGACCTTTCGAAACTGAGCTTTAATACATATCTAGTTTTCCGCAGCCATGTTCGAACGACACATCTATAGCAATCGTTATTTAGACGGCTTTAATTTTTTCAGCGGAAAGTAATCTTTACGAACTAGAATGCAAACCGTGTGATAATTAAATAGATCATACAGTACAACACATGTACCTGCAAACTGGAGAGGTTATGTATGGTAAATGACCGCACGTCTCTTGAATACAAAATTAAACTGTACACATTTAATATCACTGACGACATATGTGCAATGTACAGTGCCATTTTAACATGTGCTTCATAATCAGATTTCCAAAGTTGTATTAATCATGTGTTGATTATCTTGTCTATGGTTTTAGACCTACAATCAATAATAATGCCGATCTCTTCACCACCAACTCAATAAATCAATAATACAATACAATAAATAATACATGCAATCGATTTCATTTGCTGGCAACGTTATCACCAGAGTGTAAGACTTATTAAAACCTAAATACAAATGATGGTAAGAGTAGTTAACACCATTACCTACATGAAAGACCGACGTCGTTTGGACAGATAATTTATACAAGCCATATAGGACTCCAAGATTCATGAGTGTAAAGTAATCAGTGGCTACAGTATTATGTGGATATTTATTGCAAAATTTACAATGATTTTATTTTTTGAAAAGGTAAAAGCGGTAAAATTTATCTTTGTTAAATTTTGGAAACAAATACCGTTTCAGATAGCGAAATACCTCCCAAGATATATATATATATATATATATATATATATATATATATATATATATATATATATATATAACAAGATAACTCGTCCATTGAACCAATAGGCCATGTTAAAATAGAAAAAAATAGCATTCAATAATGGCACTCCTTTTTCTACAATAGAATAATCTTAATTACGTAAACGTGGATATGCTTGAAATCCAGTGGAAACTGATACATATCAAATTAAGGGATGTTAGTGTGTGTTGCTGCACGAATCAGGAGCAGCACAAGTACGTCACAGCTGCAATGACTCACGCCTATCTTTTAACACCTTATGCGCAAACTTTAATATTTTCCCTTATTGTCCTGATATGGATGAGACTGCGCCTAAAATACACAGAAAGAACCCTGAAATCTTGTGCTATTTAAAGTAATGGAATACAAGTCATTGTTTTCTTTAAGGCCTTTTTAAACAATTTATCATTTCGGAAACAGTCCGCGAATGTTTTTTTGGAAAACAATGGCGTATATAAGAACGCTTCAGTCAGTTCAGATACACAGATTTTCTGTTAATTTGTTCGTCGTATCATTCAAGCATTGCGAGCAATGAAAATCGTAGGAGGCCAAAGCGAGTATGCATATACTATTCCGACCGGGTTACTGTCCCTGAGCCTTTTCAGAGCGCACTGATTCAGTTGAGACCAGCGTGAACCGGTTCACGCAAAATAGTTTTTAACCGGTTGCACTTGTTGATCAATGACAGTAGAGTTTTCGAACAGATAAAAAGTTGACTTTATCTACAATGATTATAGGTAATAAATTTTTATAACAGAAGGGTGTACACTGGTAAAACGTATAAATTGTGCTGTAAAGATTAACACGAGTATCCCTATTCTAGTTTTGCAAATGGATCAGGTTTAGTGTTTAATTTATTTGGTCTATACGTTTCCTTTTTGTATAATTCACGGTTTCTAAAGTGAATCTCGATCTGCCAAAATTAACAGCCAAGCTAATCAAGTGAGTGTAAATGAAATCGTCTCTTTGAGATGTATGTGTGTGTATATGTATATATATATATATATATATATATATATATATATATATATATATATATATATATATATATATTATGTTCTCTACGGTTTCTCCACGCAGACTCCATCTAAAAAATTCTGGAGTCCGTCCAAGTAAGAATGGTGGCTGAATCAGCATGTATGTGCTTGTTTCCAATTAAATACACAGATATCTATGTGGTTGCTATGCTACCAAATTACACCAAGGAACACATCCACTGATATACATAAAAGCTATCAGTATCTGAGGTTTTATAAGAATGCAAGTCGATCGATTCCCACCAATGGCACCAAAGACATGAAACAATTGTTGTTTTAAAAGTAAATAATTTTCCTACACCCTGAGAATAAGCGATTCTGCAGATGGGACTAATATATTTCTCCCTTTTCACTTTTGTGTACTTTTTCAATTAAAAACTAACAAATATCTGGCGAAGGAGGGGAAAAATTATATAGGATTATAGTTTTTTTCTGGGCAAACAAAAGATGGGGTTCCAAAGCTAACTATAATATTGACTTAATTTATATACTAAAGAAAATTAGCGCCCTTTTTCCACATGTTCAGATTTTTGTCTACTAACTTCCTCTGCGGGCGACTATGTTCAGCACAAATTCCCTATTACATAACTTTTATATAAAAAAACATGAAAAAAAAGAAAATGTTTTTGTAGCTATAGGATTGTGATATCGGACATTTGCAAAATATTCCACCTTACGACGCCGATTCGTACACGTGTTGAACAGTAACAGTTACACAAAAACAAATTGTATTGCTTTTAACGATCTTAAGTTAATTTCAAAACATGAATTTCAATAATTATACAGAACAAACATAAATCACACTTATTAGCTGCAAAAGTTAATCAATCGCATAATGAATTCAGACAAGATTCGACCCTACATGTAACAAAAAGCCGATCTTACAACATGCGACACAAGGAAGAAAAAAAAAATCAATAACCCGAATGTATCACTTACTATGTCCAATCCATATAACGTTGGTTCAGTAGCATATAAACAAATGTTCCTATTAATAATTCAATATAGTTAAACAAATTGATGTTTCTCAACAAAGAATAAATGAAATTAATTTTTTTTAAAAAAAGAAGATTATAATATTAACAAAGATGTGGAAAATTATAAAGACGTTTTGGAAATAACAGGATATGAGTTAGTACACAATGAGAGTAACAGAGATATAAGAAGAGAGACAATTTCTACTCACCTAATCAATCTCTAAGTGAACCCTTTTGTCTATCCAGTAGTATCTGAAACACGTGGAGAGAGCCGACTCTCTTTATAAGAGCCGATCAGTAGTGAAACGCATGCCGCCACAAATGCATCGAACCGCCTGAGTGCTCATACGACCTCATTAACTATACCAACCAATCCCGTTGGGGTTTTATTTTTAAACATTCATCCATAATGCATATAGGTTACATGATTTACTTGCTGGCGGGCCGTAGTGTTGACCTTGCTCTACAAGGCAAGCCTGTAGACCGCATTTGAAAATTAGAGGGATTATTTCAATTGGGCTTTGAAGTACTGTAAACACTTTATTACGATATTGATACAGTCTGATAAAATACTTTTGTCTCTCGTTTAATCCTTTTGGCAGCTGAGCGTATCCTGACACGAATCACACACACAAACACGGTAATGCACCAGCGACACATATGAAAACAAGTACTAACCGAATTCCAATTTGTCAGATAAAGTATTCCTTTATATTTTGCCGCGATCATTTAAAGGTATTCTTTATCGGAGTAGGTGCGGGTGATTAAACCAAGGACGCACAATCTTAATTGCTTATGACAGTTGTTATTATATTATTATTATTATTATTATTATTATTATTATTATTATTATTATTATTATTATTATCGTCATCATTATTGTTATTATTATTTTATCATTATCGTCATTATTATTATTATTATTATTATTATTATTATTATTATTATTATTATTATTATTATTATTATTATTATTCCGAGTGCGATGTGGTTATTTATTTACAAATTACATTAAAGTTATAATCGGATATAGTTCCCGCTCTCAAACACAAGACGTTGATTGTTTTGATTAGTCGATGATTTGAGGTTAGCCAGTCAAATCCATACTCGTGAGATGAGTCGGAAATACTCATCACAGTATACATTGCGTCTTGATCTGGATCTAAGAGGGTCTTGTAGATCAAAACATTTAAAATGGGTTTATTTTCTTTTGCACCAGAAAATTCAACATTATTTTTACTAACTTTCGAAAACTATAGCATATTTCTTACTCGAGTGTTGAGTGTATAACATATTTGTGAAAATATTTTTAATAGCTGTTCATCAGTTCTAGCATCACATCAGATGTATCCTTTGTTGGTATTAGGAGGATTGCATTTGCTATAAACCACCTACCTCGTAAATTTGCTTGTTATCATTGTCATTGGCGTCACTATGGTTGGTGTTACCCAGTCGGTAACTCCTGGTGTCACCCCCATGAACCTCCTTCCTGCACAAAATTTCAGAAATATTATAGACATTTCCTTTTCTGTGGCACAACATCTGATTTTGTCACCTGTTGCGGTCCGTATCCCACGCACCACCTTATTGTCGACACTGGTAATTGTTTTGTTGGGTTTTATTTTAAAAAATTGTATGTTTTTTTTTCTCGAATTATGTTCTATATTGATTTATTCTTATATTAGACAATGCGTATTTCATTACATGATACGTTGAACAGATCTTTATATATTTCGACACGACATATTATCCAATATCATTGTCACTTTTCTAGTTATATAACAAGCATTTGTCCATTCAATTAATATGTTATATGATTTATATTTACTTGCAATAACCTTCTACATGACTTTAGGTGTTGATATTTTGACTTTCACGCTCTAGTCATCAGTGGATTTGATGGAGTTGGGTTTAAGGTATGCTGAAAATGGCAAATACCTCTACAATGAGAGATAGAGATGTGTGCTTCATTTTGCAAAACTGTCAGAACACTTCTGACAGGTACTATATATATATATTATATATATACTATATACACACACACACACATATATATATATATATATATATATATATATATATATATATATATATATATATATATATATATATGTGTGTGTGTGTGTGTGTGAGTGTGTGTGTATGTGTGTGTGTTCTCTAACATTATGTTATTCAGTTGAGAATGCATTGCCTACTGACGTTTACGAGTTGTTAATGAGTCGGCTAACAAGGTAATAACATTACGTCTTGAATTTATATGAACATTTTAAAGCAGCATGTTTGCATCCATTTCGATAAGCTTTTTGACCCAAAACATTCAATGACCTTAGTCGTTGAATGAATATCACTGCTTTTGCGCATCGAGAATAAATATCACAATGTGTATGTATCGGGATTGAATATGATAATTTTGTTCTTATCGGGAATTGTAGCAAAATATTGTGAAAACTATGGAATAGGCCATTTTAATGGCGTCTTTAGATAAAAGGTATCAGAACCAACTTTCAAGTGACAAGGTCAGGGACCCAAGGACATCTCAAATCTCCTGTGCCAACATGTGTAATATCAAATTTACAGAAAGAAAAGTAACTATTTATAATATATATAGCGTGGCGATCAGGACATTTTTAAAATCTCAATATGATTTGCTTTTTGTTTTATCTATAACCAAATGTAAGTAGAATGAGCGAAGTAAATACAGGAGCCACCATTGTTGCATCACAAAGGGTTAAGTATTATCGCAGTAGGTTCTGCACCTTGAATGTTTAATAATTTCTGGGTTACAAGATCCATGCTACGATTTCTCAACGTTGCCTGCCAAATTCTACAAGTTACGAATACATGTGTTAAGCCGTCTTTTCTTTTTTTTTTCTTCTCTCCTGGTGAATTATGATTTCTGTCAAGGTCTGTCTGATCCTGTTAACACCATTTGTGTTTTTGAACATTATGAGAAATACCTGGCGGTATTTTGTGCATTTACTTTCTTTAAACGATACATCATCGTTTGTTGATAATAATGCATTTGTATATCTATATAGCTAACAATCAACACTTAAAGAAAACATTATTGCACGCCTGTGTGTTTGTGTACTGTCGCTCAGGACAATATCTACCAGAACACTAAGCCCTTAAAGAGAAGCCAATAATAAGGAGTACATGGAAGGGACGGATGATCTGCTGGTATGAAAAAAGTTTCCGATAAAACAAACGTTGAACACTGATATTCTTCAGCGATAATATTTGTACATTAGCTCATGTTGTAGACATTTTGGATGTCACGTTTGTCTACCTTATCATTTAGGACCAAGTAGACTTTATGGGCAAATGTTTGGTGCAAGCAAGATACATCCTAATGGTACACCAATACAGGTACAGTAATGGTACACCAATGCAGGGACAGTAATGGTACACCAATACAGGGACAGTAATGGTACACCAATACAGGAACAGTAATGCTATACCAATGCTGGGACATTAATGCTACACCCATGCAGGGACAGTTATGGTACACCAATGCAGGGACAGTAATGGTACACCCATGCAGGGACAGGAATGGTACACCAAAGCAGGGACAGTAATGGTACACCAATGCAGGGACAGTAATGGTACACCCATGCAGGGACAGTAATGTTACACCCATGCAGGGACCGTAATGGTACACCCATGCAGGGACAGTTATGGTGCACCCATGCAGGGACAACAATGCTACACCAATGCAGGGACAGTAATGTTACACCAATGCATGGACAGTAATGGTACACCCATGCAGGGACAACAATGGTACACCAATGCAGGGACAACAATGGTACACCAATGCAGGGACAACAATGCTACACCAATGCAGAGACAACAATGCTACACCAATGCAGCGACAGCAATGTTACACCAATGCAGGGACAGCAATGGTACACCCATGCAGGGGCAGTAATGGTACACCCATGCAGAGACTGCAATGGTAACAAAAAATTAAGAAAGACAGTGGTAGCCGTATTGGATGTACCAATAGTGTCATAGCATTTAAGGCCAAACAGATATCAAAAGAACTCTAATTATGAGAGCTTTATGTTGATATAAAGACATCCACTTGGAGGAGTAGATATGCCAATATTTTCAAGCTTGCCACCATGTTTGGATAGTAATTTTATATAGGACCATTTACACACCATCAAAGCTCATCTGATGAAACGCCATGTCAAAATGAATTTCCATTTAAAAGAGTAGCGACAAAATGATTATCAATATGACCATATATGGATCCTCAGATGAGTACCATTTTAATGTAGATTCTAAGAAACATAATAAAAAGTCTTTTAGCTACAACCCCGTGCTAATATTAACAATTATTCAACATAAATAGAGATATAAAGATTCTCATGCTAGCCACAGTAGCAACGATATTGGACCTTTGATCTGTAATGTCTTCGTTTACAACTAACTAGATATCACACGAAGTCTTCAGAGAAAACCTCATGATGATACCACCATCTACACAGGAGGAGGCAAGAAACAATAACAACATGCTTAAGATGGTTGAAGCGGCCACCATATGGACACCATATAGGCAGCATTTCTAGTAGAGCTTCATCAACAGTCTTTTAGTGAAAATCTCGTGTTGATACTTTCATTCGTTCTGGAGGATTAGCGATAAAAAACAATTATGTCCCTGTTTGGCATTTAATAAGATTGCCCGCGTATTGCAACCCTATTAGATGTTAGATTTACAACATTTTCATTCAGGATCAACTTGACATGATAGAAAGTCTTTTAACCAAAATCCCATGTTCTTATGACCGTCCATGTAGGAGTGTAGCACAGTGAGATTGCTTGCCAGTATCTCCCCTTGCGTAGTTATCTCTGGGGTATTCCCTGGCTCTCCCTCCACCTATCTTGTACTTAAAAATTGTGGTAAACCCCATGACAACAACAACCATACAGGAGTACTGACAACAAGATGTTCATGATGGCGGTTGTGGTACTCATTTTGGACGTCATATTGGCACCAGTTTTTTTTTTTTTTACGAACAGCTAGACAGCATACAAAGTCCTTAAAGGAAAATGACATGTTGATATGCCAATCGATTCAGGAAGTGAAGAGATAAATAACAACAGCATGATGACTGTATATGCAAAGTTTGGACTGACAAAAGACCATCTCTATAACCAGTAACTTTAAGGTGCGGATTGCAATAGTTTCCATGCTTTTGTTATCAGAAGCCAAGTTTCTATCTGTTGGGATTGATCTAGAGATCAGTGTCATCTGCATTGATTATTTATTTTGTCTTTTCATGTTCAGTTGGTGTATATATCGTATGGCGAACTCAAAAGCTTCAAAGATAAGATGATTAGGGTAGATTAAGGGATTACTCTCTCAATGTGAATAGAAATTGTATGAATATATGTCCTTTATCATTCCAATATATATATATATATATATATATATATATATATATATATATATATATATATATATATATATATATATATATATATATATATATATATATATATATAAAGAATACAAATCATATGGCGAATAACAGCCCTCTCAAGCGTACTGGATCCACCAAGGGATCACGTTTGTCAGGGATTAATTAAAATAGATGCAATAAACTGACGACGAACAGTACGAAACTAGTAACTAACTAGCCTAAGCGCTTTCGACTCTTAATGAGTCTTTTTCAAAGGCAAATACAAAACATAGTTACGACAAACAAATAAACACAAAAACGTTGCTTTTGTAAACCTCTACATTTCTATCTTCACATGTGCTAAAACTATTTGCCTTTGAAAAAGACTCATTAAGAGTCGAAAGCGCTTAGGCTAGTTAGTTACTAGTTTCGTACTGTTCGTCGTCAGTTTATTGCATCTATATATATATATATATATATATATATATATATATATATATATATATATATATATATATATATATATATATATATATATATATATATATATATATATAAGGAATTTAAAAATGTCTATCTATCTCTCTATCTATCTATCTATCTATCTATATATCTATCTATCTATCTATCTATCTATCTATCTATCTATCTATCTATCTATCTATCTATCTATCTATCTATCTTGCATGTGCCAGCTCAAAATATTTTAGAATCGATCGTTATTTACTATGCTCTGGTTAGAAAAACACTAAATTTTAACAGCTTCTTCCATCTTGTGATATAACTATCTATATTTTACTGACATTGGGCTTGCAAATTACATAACTTTTTAGACTTCTATATCTGAGAAAATTAAAAGGCTGTAGATAGTACTTAGTTCCATCTTCTATATTGTTATAAAAATTAAAATCTGAATTTCATAAAGCAAAATCCTTGCTTCTAGCATAATGTCTTTTCCATTGCAACAGTTATTGCTTTATATTCAATTTGCACATTCGCTGATTGCCTCATTCCACTATGAATCAATAAAGTCGTTTCAAAAAGCGAATGAAGTGGACTCGTACAAATCATTGCTGTTAAGTCTGTTGAATGAGTAGAAATCGATGTTGTGAAATGTGGTTGATGCAGAGACTTTATATATGGTAACAAAAACAAAATCTATGAAGGTGAAAGAAATGTGTGTTTTATACCATTCTTTGCTACCATTTGCTTCATCGATCGAACATACATACATACATACATACATACATACATACATACATACATACATACATACATACATACATACATACATACATACATACATACATACATACATACATACATACATACATACATACATACATACATAGATATATATATATATATATATATATATATATATATATATATATATATATATATATATATATATATATATATATATATATATATGGTGTAACCTGTAATCATAAAGTGTATTTTAACCTTGTCGTTAACCATTCGCAGTGTTGTCCTTGTATTGAAGATGAATGATGTGACCTAGAAACCACTTACAACTCCCTGTTCTACACACGGAATTTGAGCGTGAAAATTTAAACATCGTTGTGATTCAAAGACTAAAGAACCATGCGAGTAGAATGATTGTTTCGCTCCCATGGAAAAAAGTGTCTTTTGTGCATTTGAGAAACAAAGATCGCAGTACCATCTTGAACACCCTATCTGACTATGGAACAAGTTTGCGTTTTGACGGTGTCAGAAGCTAGGATACAACATGATGTTCCAGTCTACGCCATAATATAATGGTGGAGGGTTATGTTCCTGTTAATATCGTAAATAATGTTGTTTTTTTTTCAATATATATGTCGATAGAATAAATCGGTAAATGGGTCGTAGGTTCATAACCTTTAATCGGGTCGTGACTAGAACTGGGTACCAATTCAAATGTTGTATTGCGGTATCTCTGAACACATCGCGATACGTACCACAACGTACCTTCGTTATATTTTAAATCTCTGGTGTGAATAGCTGAGAAATATACTGTTCTTATTTGTAGCAAAGTAAATATATTATATCCGTTATCTTATATGAAAAAGAAAATAAAAGAGTTCGAAACAATATTGCAAGCGCCAGCACCTTCCACGCTAGCACCCCGGCATGGAGACTGAATGATCACTGACTTGTCGTAGATGAATGTGCTACGTGCCTGATAATTGTTGAATAAGTTGTAATGAAAACCTATTGCTAAAGAAGAACCAGTCAGCTTGCTTTGATATGAAACGGACACTACACGAAAGATCTTGTGATGATATTAAAGAGTTTGTTGAGAAAATAGGAAGTGTTTATACTGATTCTTGTATCTACACTATTGATATAACTGCCAAGAAAACTCTCAGTTGGATGTCAATACCATGGCAAGATATTTATCAAAGAGGGCTAGTAAACGTACAATAAAGTACTCAACAATCGAGAAAAAATTTGGTGTACTTAAGAAATTACGAAAACAGGTCTTCTCCTAAAATCTTTGGATGATTCGCCGTCTTACAAAGAAATTATATACTTATGTACTAAACATTATTAATTAACGTAGTCTAGTAAATAATTAAAACACATGTTTATTTTGTAATCCAAAAGTTGGAACGAAACTCTTTCACAAAAGTCCATTTGGCTACAATGTAGCACTTTTTAGCTTTGTGAGTAAGGAGCACAAAATAAATTTTGTGATATTGAAAATGAGCTAAATTAAGTTTTTGAATTATCTTTTCATGATAAATGAAAATATGATGTTAATGTCATTACATTAGTAACCAAATTACTCTCGAATTTCCTTATATTCTCTACCAATAAAAAAAAAAATACCGATGAACATGTAATAAAATGAAAAATGGCCGTGGAATGTATCACTAGAAAAATAAATTTCCTCTGTAAAACGATATACTAGTAATATTGAACTTCTCTAATTGCGAATATGGATTCTGCAAGCTGCTATCCGACTAGTACGGGATGAAAGAATTTAAGTCATGGCTTTAAATAATTTAGAAATAAAAGGTGACCATTTCTTGACAAAAAAGAATCTCGGTTTAATGTTTCCTTAATATCCGATAACGTATTGCATGATGCAATTACTAATGCTGTTTATTTAAATATTTATTTTGTGTTTAAAAAATGCGTACACATACAAATGAGTAAGATAATGCATTATCTTGTTTGCATTAACGTGTACAGATTATTTATGAAACTATAAAATGTAATAGTTTACTGGAACCTTTTTAAAGATTACTTTTAATATTGCACAAACGCACCCCACCAGTCAATGCTGTTGGGTAGCAATTTTAGTAATGCAATACATTGACTTATGTACATCTCTTTATCATGGGTCCCATGTTCACGAATTGCTTTTCGAAGAAAATTAATTTCTTGTACATTAATTTTCATCTGCTACACGCCTTTGCTGAAAGTATTCTTTCAAAGGTGACATTTAGTTCCAATCTGCAATCTGAGAAATATTTTCTCAGAGGTGCGCATTTGATGACAACCTGCCCTGAAAGTTGTTCTTGTAAGGTGCTGTGGTTGCTATGTCTTTCGCTATATGCTCCTTACTTACACTTTGTTGTTATATCTTTCCATCGCCTTCCTGTTGCATAAATTTGTGATATTGATACAGATCTCCACTGCATATGTAAAGGTCTTGTTCTGTTTTTATTTAAGAATCCGGCTTGTGCAAATGTATAGCAACTTGATTATATCACTTGATTATATCGCGCGTCCAGTCATAATCAGGTGTGGCATTTTATTTGGACTTTCATAGAACTTTATCAGGATTACTTTAGACTATTTTCATAAAACTGTAAGGTCCTCGCACATTTGCATTTATAACATTGATAATATTATTATTTAGTTTTACAAAACCTGTTGGTTTTATTTCTTTCTTTCACTTAATTTGTGGCCATAGAGTGGTAACAACGACTGTCAGATCCACTGATTCATAAGAGTAGAATGGCTTTTAATCAGAAAGTGTTCGCTATCTTGTCTTGCTTTCTATGTATGATTTCTGTCTCCTGGAGGATATATATATTTACGAAGGATATGTATTCCAGATGTTACCTCCATAAATAATCTATGATTCAACACATTCTATGGATAATCGATAGCATTTGCACACTTTGTGCTAAATAATCAAAGTTCATTCAATTATTTCCAAGGTAATAACCAGCCTCAAGCCTTGCATGGAACTGGTAACAACCCTTGGTCCCCAAGCCTTCGTTAAAATCAAAGGAACTATGTATGGTTTTACTATTTCATATATAGTATCCTGAGATAATATTTTTATCATATTTAATGAAATATAAATCTCGAAGTCTCAGACGTTAAAAAAACAAATATGCCGTCAGCTAGTACTGGAGCATTCACGCGACATTAGCTAGATAATTTGTTTTCGTTCCGAATAAGAATTTGTTAACCGACATGTCAGCAATAAGCGTTCTTTAACACTGTTGCTGCCAAGTACGCTTGAAGCAATTCAGAAGGTTGCACTGACCCGTGTTGAATGTTAATATTTACTGTTATACAATAAAAAATGTCAAGTATCATCTGTTTCAACCGAAAGAGTGTTATTGATGTATATGCCCAGGGCCAACATGGCGTCATATATAAGTGTATCTCTATGACAAGCCTCATGAATATATATATATATATATATATATATATATATATATATATATATATATATATATATATATATATATATATATATATATATATATATATATATAGTTTAATACAAACAATACTATCATACAGGTTAGAGAAATTAAATTCGTACTCTACAGAGTTTCGAACCCAGGTCCGCGAGTAAATGGCACCCATCGCCTTGCCTGCACGCACCAACCCATACACCGTCACGACTAAGCACGCATCACCAAAAAATGATGGCACTGAATCGTTGTTACATAAGCTCGTGCGCAGCAGACACACTCGCATGACGACCTAGTAATTAATTCTCATATATACACACAGTCGTTCCAGATTCCTATGAAAGAAATCAAGGTATATAGGATTTTTGTTTTACAAAGAACTATAAATATATACCAGACAGAACAGACTGTGCTATCCCTGGATTCTGTAGTAGAATCTTGATAATAGTGGGCAGAAATAATAGTTTAATACAAACAATACTATCATACAGGTTAGAGAATATATATATATATATATATATATATATATATATATATATATATATATATATATATATATATATATATATATATATTTCCATTTGCAATTGACAATTCCCTCTAAGTTGTTGAGTAGCATATCGTTGAACTAATTCAGACCTCTCAGTAGATTATATAATAACGAAAGGTTTTCTAGGTAGTGTTGTTTGTTTGATTGTTTGTTTTATTTTTTTTTGGGGGGGTGATCATAGTTTCTCAGTGAAAGATAGGATATAAATGGCCACCAGTCTAACTAGGGTAGGGGAGAAACCCGGGAAAACCCAGCAAGATCCATCGATCCATGAGAAGTTACTGGCAAGTTTTTTTCACACACTGACAGTGCCTGAGCCTGAGACTCGAACCGACGCGGACAGAGGTGAGATGTTCATTGAGAGATAAATGCGAGCACTTTCGACCAATCAGCAATCCTGGGCTCTTTTTTCTAGGTCCATATCTGCAATTATTAACGTACTTGATTCCCCAATATAGTCATAATTCTGAGTTACCATCTTGGTCATTTTCATTTGAATTTTTGCAAGTAATAGTAAAGAAAAAACAATGAAAAAGTTAAATGAAAAGTCAGAAATTTCTGTCTTTCTCCTTGTCTCTTAATACCCTAACAAAATGAGTTAAATTTAAAGCAGAATTTTCTAACAAGAAACATTTCAAGATATGATGGCAGTGACGATTCGAGAAAAGCGAAAGCAACACCCTTGGAACACCTTGGTATCTGTAATGAAATGTTGTAGCAAATAAACGAGGGTTTTGTTATTTTTTTTTTTATGGGAATGTACCTTAGTTACCAAATGCCACTGTTGGAACGACATTGCGGCAGCTCGACTGAGATGACATTATTAACCAAAACGATCCCATTTTTCTTAATTTTCCAAGTCTGAACTTACTAGGTAACTTTCGTTTACTGAATTTGTCAAAATAAATTAAAAAATAATTTGTATTATAATGATTATCAAATGGTTATGCATTAAAAATAATGCTAGAATTTGTTGTCGGTCATTATGCGGCGATTTCTTCCGATCTTCAAAATTGTATCACACAAAGGATCAGGATTTCGTAGAAAGCCACACTGCTCTATTTATTCACAGGTTGATACAGACTTGTTTCATCTAACTGCTTAATGAATCGTAAATCACGTGACTTTCTAAATTTCCCCACTGCACCAAGGATTGACATCACGTGGTTTTAATACATATGCATGCAGACAAGTAAGTGTTATTGTGATGTAACCCAGGAGGTCGGATGACATGATGCCGGACACGTAATCCAAAGAATACGGGTTGCCATCTTCCGCCATGCCAGTCCTGGTACGCTTCCTTTGGGTGTTAATTCTTAGGAAAGGCATCTGGCTTTCATTTCCTTTGCATGACATTCGTAGTTATTGTTACTGACTGTGATTTGAGTCGAAATAGGAACATGAAAAAGTTTGCGAGACAGAATTTGACATATGCTCACAGTAGATACGTTTATTCATGGCATATATATATATATATATATATATATATATATATATATATATATATATATATATATATATATATATATATATATATATAGATATATAGATAGATAGATAGATAGATAGATAGATAGATAGATAGAGATAGATAGATAGATAGATAGATAGATAGATAGATAGATAGATAGACAGACAGACAGACAGACAGACAGACAGACAGACAGATAGATAGATAGATAGATAGATAGATAGATAGATAGATAGATAGATAGATAGATAGATAGATAGATAGATAGATAGATAGATAGATACGGCAGGACCATATATAACCAAAGGTAAAGCCGATACAAAATTTCGCTTAAGACCAACGAACATAGCCAAAGAAAGGAAATGTCCACATATATTTGATCACAAACTATGTGAAACACATGCTTTTTCTAGTAAGTAAAAGGCCAACATAAAACAAATGACAAGAAAAAACAGTAATGTTTCTACTCTCTGAACACAGAAAAAACTAAACCTTTACAAGAACTTAAGAAACACTTAAAGATAAAGGCGGTAATGAGGAACTAATAATGCCATTTCATGTGGTGATTGTTTGGGATAAAGTGATTATCGTGTTAGACGGAAGAAACCAGGAAACAATGATTCCAGATAATCAGTACGCACAGGAGACTGTATTGTGTTTTGCACTGTAAATGTGCAAACAGTCCTTTTCGTTTGAAATACAATAATCTAGTCCTTCATTAAAAGTGACTCCTGATTATTACTTAGTTATTTAACCGGTTTGGTCAGTGGTTAACATTTCAGGTTGGGGGTTCGATTAATGCTACCATCGGAACAAATAGTTTGAAAACGTTCTTACAACGCAGCTTGTAGTGATCAGTGTGACAATTAGGAATGACGTATGGGCTAGGTTCGAAATAGATCGGTAACCAGAGATGTTTAACATCTCTTGTTTGAGGAAGGGTTGGGGAAGCATGTTTAATTTTCAATTAGGATCCGCTAGGATAACTGTTATCGATGCAGAAGTAGCCGGTGTTAATGTAGTGTTAAGTAGCAGGTAACAACAAATAAGATATAAGCCGAAAGCCAGTAAGACCATTTCAAATAAGTGTCACAAAATCATGGATTTTAATAAACGAGGGCAAGAAAGAATTATTCGGAAATTGAGGTGAGTTTAAAATTTTGGTGGTTTGATACATTGAATCTTGACTGTGTAAACTAAACTAGTGGGTTGTGATTCCCAGATCTTTTCAATAATTTCCATGGCGAACTTTTATCCTAAGCTTTATTCGTGAAGCCAAGAAATTTTACTCCTGGAATAACAAGTATATACGCAATATATATATATATATATATATATATATATATATATATATATATATATATATATATATATATATATATATATATATATATATATATATATAAAGTATCTTTTCATGATGAGAATTAATGTGTCTGTCTAAAATGATATGTATGCGAAGAGACGATTTTTTATTTTTGTATGTCTGGAAATAGATGGCGATGTATTGCTAATTAGCAAGTAATGTAGCTAAGAAAAGACGCGTAGTACATTAATTAATTTGTTGTGAATTATTTTAATCTGGAAATCGGCACATGTTAACCTAAGTCATTCAGCTAGTGATTTTACAGCCCACAGGGAGACAGTTTTATTGGTCTAGTTAGGTCATTGTGTAGTAAAGAATACCGAATAGCAGCTAGGACCAAAAGGACATTAATTTTATGATAATGGGACTAGGACTATATCAGATTGCGAGCTAATCATATTAACGTTAGTTGGTTGAGTTAGAATAAAAACGATATAACATAACAAGAGTGGGAATATATATTGTTCGATACCAGAAAAGTGAAACTTGATAAATATTTAGGTCGCACTTTTTATTTAGTTTGAATGAAAAAAAATTCTTCATATGTGCATCACATAGTGGGAAAAGAGAACAGGCAACCAAGTTACGATTTATGACCGCATTAGGCTCGGGAAATAGAGCAAAAAGAGGAAACGACTATTCTGACCTGTCATCATCACTGAATTTGAAATGACCGGAAGCAACCAGATTATCCTGGCATGCTGAGCTATGAGTTTGATCATTTACTCTATCCCATGATGAAATGTGTTTTATCGGAAAAAATATAAAGCTGCAATTGAATTTCGTACAAGTTTTATTATTCTATTTCTAATAGAAATTGCGTCATTCGAACGTCATGTTAAATTTCCTTTTGTTTACACAATTGATCAATATTGTATATTTTACATACGGAGGCCCATGCTGTTTTAATCTGCATGTCTGCTCAGATCTATTTTATTCCATCCATCCATTTCATAACTTATTTATTATTTACTTGATCCCTGGAGATAACACCGTGGTCGAGCATCTCCTGAATGAAGATAACCAAAAATCTACATAACAAATGGTCCATCCTCTACCACCATCTTGGGTCAGCTACTAAGTCCTTGGGCACGACACTTTCTTCCAAGTGCATCGGAATTAAATACCATACTTGTGTTGTTGTGCCGTAAATAAACCAAGCCAAACTAAGTATTTATAAATAATGATGTCATAATATTTAGGTACGTGTTGTGAATGGTAGTTATGCCCATATCTTATTCAAAATTCTCAACAAAATATTAGTCATATTTTGTTTCTTTCTAGCTACTTCCTTTTTGAAACTTGCCTATCTACCAGTTTTTCCTCAGTCTATGCCTCCATTCAATACACCTATTCTCTTTATTGTACATACGAAATTACCGTAAAAACCCACTATTATATAGAAGTTTGATCTTTTCCTGTTTGAAGGCAAAGGAATGTATGTAGGCGTGTATAATGATATTGGCATTATATATCCTAATGTGTGTCGCTTTTGTATTCCTTAGTGAAGATGTTCTCTTTACTTTGTGTGCCCCTTTCCAAACGTGCCTACTTTGGCTCAAATCTATTTACTTTTCGTATCTTTATCTTGAACATTTAGTGATAAGACTCTCAGTTACTTGTTCAAGTCATTCATGAATGCCATTCATGAAAGCCCTCCATTCAAAACGTGGGAGATAAATACGCACGAGTGAATGACGCAACATAGTCATTATGGTATTTTCTAAGGTAGTGGTGAGGAAACGATTTGTATTATTAATAGATGTGTAAGTAATTACCCCAAGACAAACAGTCTAATACTGGTGACGTAAAAAATTAGTTGTGGCAACAGTAATGATGGCAAGAAAGAACAAGGACGATAACAGTGACGACAGCAAGATATCAATAGGTGTTTGATTATCATCAGAAGTAGAACCAGCAACATTAGTTATTGTACTACTAATATCTCTACTACAGTAACAACAACAAAAACAACAACAACTGCTACTACTGCTGCTAGTAGTACTACTACTACTACTACTGCTACTACTACTACTACTACTACTACTACTACTACTACTACTACTACTACTACTACTAATTCAAACTCTCCAAAGCGGTCAGTGTTTGGAGTACATATTTTGGCCATAGTACTACTACTACTACTACTACTACTACTACTACTACTACTGCTACTACTACTACTGCTACTACTACTACTACTACTACTACTACTACTACTACTGCTACTACTACTACTGCTACTACTACTACTACTACTACTACTACTACTACTACTACTTCAAACTCTCCAAAGCGGTCAGTGTTTGGAGTACATATTTTGGCCATTGTAGAGAGATGAACTGATTATTAATAGTTTTAATGAATGCAAGAAGAACTATATTTGGACCATATAACTTGGAAAGTCTGCATGGAAATCCTTGTTACAGAGCATCCTGCTAAGGGAGACAATTGTTTTTCGTTCAAAAGTACCTATATACCCTGCCTGTATATGACGACCAAAATGTTCAAATCGATCATCAACCGTTATAACAACTGTACGTAAGATCCTGCCTTCATCGTTTCCTCCAAATCCACAGTCAACTCATACCTGTATAATAAGACCACTTGTCTTTAAAGAGCATTTTTGAACGGCTTGGTCAATGTAGGCAGTTAACGGATTTTGACTACGTAATTAGCGCCAGCTGGAAAGTAGTTACATAATCAAGTAAAAAACCTGATGGATAACATGCGTGGCAGCTGCATTACTTTAAGAACCGTCACCAGATAACGCATTTCAGGAAAGCCATATTTCCCCAGATATAACGTTAGCGAACAAAGCCTTATTTACATAAATGATATTTGTATTTCATAAGCGCGTACATTATGTTTTGTCTCACCATCAGTAGTAAGAAGACTGAAGTAATGCATCAACCGGCCTCGGGTATACCCTATGTTGAGCCAAACATCACCGTCAACAGCCAAAAGCTCAACGTAGTGAACCACTTCACAT